>CAJDYZ010010667.1:10858-21859 GCA_903986555.1 Heterotrigona itama | reverse complement strand
CCTGAACGACAACAAAAGGCAAAAATGGCTTGCCACGGAACGTGTTAACAATAGAACGATGGATCTTTGTATATTTCTTCCGGTCATCTTGTATAAACATTTTGACATCTTATTAGTATTGTAAGCCTCGATAATCGTGACTATATTGGTTAACAAATCTAAAAATTTATTTAATACAAGCACATGTTGTATTCCGAGAGATTACAAAAGCATTTGAACAACGCAATTAACAAATTTTCATATCGAATGAATATAATCATAATAGTCGTCCTTCATTAAACAATTGTTCCATGTGACGCGAGAAAATTATTCCAACATTCATAAACATTTACAAAACATATGAATATATTATATGTAACGCTCTACGTAATTATATTGATCACGTTCGAAATGAATCTAATTTAGATGTTTGATGGAAAAATATATTTCGCAGAGACTGTAAAATATTTAAACAATTATAGCCCATTGCATCAAGAAGTTTCAATGTTCAGTGTAATTATATACCCATAGTACCCATATATTTCTCAATTATCGTACATATATTTCTCGACTTTTAATTTAACTGATACAATGACGACAATCTTGGCTTGTTACACGTAAAGTCAGTTTCACACACAGAAACGAAAACATTCGTGAAACATGAATGTTTATGAATGTGAATCATAGATCCATATGGAAGGTTACGCAATGGCGAAAAATTCGCGAGCACACACGTAACAGAAGGATAAAGGAAGAAAGTCAGGTGGACAGAAAACCACGCGGCGATCGGTATAGATTATTTAACGAACGCCGCGGCATTGTGCAATGGCGTTCGTTTTTCTTTCGTTCGCTGGTGTCACGGTTGAGTAATAACGTTCGCAGCCTATTAATTGTGCGTTTATTGGAACCTTTGCGTTCCGTCGCGATCGAGAGAAAGACACGTTAGTTTCTGACCTCGTTTCGGGAATTTATCCCGACGTTTTTCGCCGTGTATCGATATCCATTTGCCTGGGATCGATCAGCGATCGATTGGCTGCAACGTCGAGCGCGAGCCTACGTTCCCCTGATAAAGCCACTTTCTCGAAACCCGTGAATCGAATCGAAACTAAACTACGCGTTCCTCTGGCCACTATCCTGTCGCTGTTCGCCTCTCGAACGAGAACAAACGTCCAGCCTATCGTTTATATCCCTGCAGAATACGCGCAGTGTTCCTTCTCTCATGTGCATTCTTCGGATGCCTCTTCTAATTTATTTCATTTAGTATTTAATATCAACGATTCAGGTCATTAGCGACAGAAACCGAATTTACAAAATTTATTGTATAATATATCGCTACGGTGTTGGAAGATATTGAAAGTAACATGGTTGTCGCAATTTGTTGAGGATTCCAGTAGTTGTACAGTTGTAAAGTTGGAAGTATTCAATGAACAATTGTCGATTCTCATAACTTCGTGATGATCGAATCGCTTCAGATTCTTATAACTTTGCGATTTGAAGAATTGTACGACAAATTTTCACGGAATCGTGGTGAAGGGGAGGCGAACGGTGGATTCAGTTCGTGAAAAAAAAATGTTCATATTTTCATAAAGATGTTTGAGTTTGCGAAATTTTCAGGAGGAAAAGTATATCTTTATTTGTTGCAAAACAAAGAGACAAACTTGGTACAAATTTACGACCAATTAATACTCGTGTTGATAATAATAAACTTACATTAGAGCTAGCTCCTTCCCAAGTGAGAGATCGCTATTTCTTTTAATGAAGAATGAATCTACAAATCGGCCAACAACAATCTTGAAAATTATTATTACATGTTCAATTAAAATAATTAATTAAAATACAAATTTGTTCGAAATCGCACCTCATTGAATATTCTCCATTTTCATTCTCACCCTGTTTACCAGAATTCAGTGTTCTTTCTTGTGGCATCGTATTATTTCACGTCGTGCAATTAAATTCTTTCGAGCACGTTACTTGTGAAATGCAACACCCACGGAACAAGGGACGAGTGAATTCGAGGCAAAGGAAAAAAGAAAAAAAAAAACAGCGTGGCGCATTTCTAAGCAAGGAATACACTTGCAGTCGTACATATATAGTTGTTTTTGTCTGACGAACTTCGACGTCGAAATGTACCAAGCGAATACGAAATGCACCATTGCCAACGCCATAGTCGCGAATCGATCCGTACCAATCGGAAAGTGTCCTTTCTCTACGTTGACAGCAGGCTTTAACACCAGATTCACCATATGTCGCACCCTTACGAGACGCTTAGGATCGTCTGGACACGTTACGACCTTGGCGACAAGGTCAATCAGGCTTGAGTATATCGTCGGAATGAAATAATCGAGAAACGATTACTCGAACGATATACTACCTCGTTTGACTCGATCGGAGCTTCAGAGTGCGTTCGTTTCGATCAAATTTTGTCAAGTTTGGTTGTTTCGTTTGAATTTGAACTTCTGTTGCGACATATGAACGAAAAATGGCTAGTAGATAGGATAATCAGTGGATTTCTAAAGTTGTATAAACTTTAATTGTATAAAGTATTTCCTTCACATGTTTAGATAGAGTTCTACTGTATTTTGAAACGACCGTGTAAATTGAATAAATACAAATTCGCGATCTACTCATTAGAATGGAACATGATTTACTTCAATTTGTAGGGAAACAAATAATTTCTAATGTGATTAATGTTCTCCAATTTTTTTTTAATTACCAGACTTTATACGTTTGCGAGGAATTTAGAGATACAAAAAGTCTATGCAATATAAAAATTTGTCATAATATTTAATGTTCTTTAAATTTAGTAGACGAAACGAATTTTTATTTAGATTCTACTTTTTTAGTTATAGTCAAATATGAAATTATCAGAAGATAAAATATTCATGGACATGCAATATCAAGTTAGACTCGTGTTTCGAATCACAGTTTTCAAGTTACAATTTCAATCTCTATTTAAATATCATTTCTCTAATTGTATTCATAAGAACGTGAAACTGTACGAAGCTTCGTTTAAATTAATGATAAATTCAATAAATTCACTCGATTAATAGACACTTCGTTTTAATAAACTCTAATAACTTCGCTGTACTTTTCTGTCGAACTAATTTCTCCTCTTTTAATTTAACTTCATTTATATACAGCACTCGAGATCGCTTGTAACTTTCGCGTCGCACTATGCATTTCACACTGTTCTTTGGCGACGTTGTTGGCCGCGAGAGATTCTTCATAGGGAGAAACTGCGATGATGTGAAGCCTTGGTGAAAATTTTCACGACGAGGCGGGCCAATCCGTGGGAAAAGCAAGTTCGTACCGCGTGAACCACGACGACAACGGATGCAAGTCTACGAGCACGGATGCTTGCAGCCTGACGCGGCCGATGCGTTCACGTCGGGACGCACGTGTCGTCGCGTGCTTCTCATTCTACTTCGTCCCACTTGGCCGCCTCATCCGAGGTTCGCAAGCCGTACCGACGACACCGCATTCCACTTGACCGATCGATTTCACGCAATTAATCCCATTAACCGTGTCTCGTTAAATCTTTCTACGTTTCTCAATGATTTCTTAATCCCTGATCTTTGTGAATCTTTCGAGTAGGAAATTTTAAATTTAAATTATTGACATCACATTGATATTAAATTTAAATCATCGACCTAGAAGCGTGTTTGTTAGAAAGAAATTAATTTTGTTCAATTTGTCTGGATGTATTGCACAATTAATAGATTAATTTCACCACGGGATTATTCATGGAATATCAATGAATAATTGTGTAATAGGTCTCGAGAAATCAATTTCTCGATGATATTTGCCCGAATGTATTTCAATAAAGTTCAAATATATCTGTTATTTTTTGAAGTAATTAATCTACAGGAATAGAAAACTGTGGAAACAATTTCTGATAAAATTTCGCAATTGTAAGATAAAAGGACATTTACACACGCTCGATCATGTGTGATTGATTTCAACGAATGAATTTTATTAGTATTACTCAAACATAAATAAAAAGTTTCACGATTATTATTAACATGGAAGTGTTTTCTTTTTTCACTTTTAAAAATTACAATGGGATTACCGATGGAATCTAGATAACAGAGGAAAAAACATTAATGTCGAAATAGAACGATGTTTTTATAAATCGAAAGTTGATAAGAATGTTCGACGTCCTTTCACAAGTTCAGACCGGAAGGTTGAGGTACATATAATGTTAACACAAGTGTCCTTGATTACCTAATGCCTTCTTACTTTTTACACTTTTCGCTTCCATTTACGTACAATATAATTGCACACAACATTTCTACGGTAATTGTACTACCTAGAATTATAATTAGATTATCTGCGGAAAATCCGAAGACGTGATAATGTTCTCCATTGAGTTAATAAACGTAGAGATTTCTAACGAACAAACAAATTTCAACTGCTGAATAAATTCTTAAATAAATGAGTAAATCGATTGTTACTTTTTTAACAGTATATCGATGACAAAATGTGGACATGTATGGATACGTAGCTTATAAATTGCGTGCTATTGTAAAGTGTTAAATGCATAAAAGCACGCAGTCTATCAATTACAACAAAGATAAATTTACTTGACAATCCTTGGATAAATAAATAAATTCATAAGTATTAATTACTAAATGACACACATCTGATAAATAATACAACTCTGCCTTCAATATTTTTAGTTACACTGCGAACGTCCGCGGTCTAATTACAATTGATCAACGAGCGTGAGCATTTTTCAAGAATTACGCAACCGAAAGCAACGGCACCGCCATAACGAAATAAACGTTGTTGTAACGTCGTGCGATTTATCGCCGCGTGAAATTCATTCCATCAACGAGGAAACGATATTAATCGGGCGATAATGGCGTTTCGATAATGTAAATTCAACGGCGCGGGAACGTTTGCACGAACACGCACCGGGCACGACGACACGATAGATTTATTAGCGACAAGTTTCACCCTTTTATGTAATTCATGTGCTAGCTGGCGCGATAGATTGGCCTAGGAATGGTCAACCGCCGGGTTCGTGCCTCCGATCGATCGAAGACACCGCGGAAACTCGAAAATTGCGCGGCGATTCCGTAACTGCCGTGTACAGGCTCGCCGCAAATTAGCGAGAAATTTTCGTCGGTGAATTCGAAACGCAGCGGAAGTTAATGGGAAGGTTCGCCGTTCGAACGTGAACGAATTATTCGCGAACGTTACGCGACGAGCGCAGTACATGATATCTAAAGAGAGGATAACGAGATAACAAGGAACGAGATCACAAGATAACGAGAGAACAAGAAATATCACGGAGGTAATTTTCTTCAGAAAATAAAGTTTTAACAGTGGCTTTTATTCCGTGAAAACTGTTGTTACTATAAAATGAATATTACAGAAAGCATGGGAATATTTATTCGTGCATTCGATAAAAAATTGTCGATATTCTTATGAATTTGTAAAAACAAGGTTTCGTAAGTAATACTTTTCCTTATGGAAATTTTCTAAAATTCAAAGTGGACGTCTTTGACGAAATCTTTTCATAACTAAGTCCGTTTGAAGATTGAAGTCTTCGAACGATCTTTTAAAATTTAATGCACAATTTTCCTTTTATAAAGTTAGAAGCATTTGAAATGCCGAGAATTTTTTTATCAAGTATATGAAATATAAATACCTTTTACATTCACCGTATATGAAGAGTGAACGCGACAAGGAATACACTAAACAGTTTTTTCTTTTTTTAAATTGAAGTTTTAATATTAAGTTTATCGAAACTGTCTTTCACGAAATGAAGATCATGTCTTAATTAAATGTTAAAAGAAGATTAATTAATGAAATATTATAAGCGTAAAATTTGCTTGCCAGACACTAAGTGACGATAGTGGACATTCAGAGAAATTCTAACTATCATAATCATTGTAATTTGATAACTGTAATTTGAAAGTTTTAATCCTCATGAATGAAACACATGGAAAGTCACAAAAGAACAGACATTCTAGTAGCAAAATAATCGCATTGATCAGACTGAGACAAAGATTGCCAAAAATGCATAATTATGGTTACGCAAGGCTCGCTTTCTATCGTTTTATCATTGAAAATCGTGCAACATTCTTGCTCGTGGCTGGCTCGTGCACTTTCCCCGCCGGGTAAAAAGAAGAAACTCGATAGCATGCACTTGGCCTGCAACTTCATCCTAACATCGTGCAAAATCACGTATTTCTTCTTTAGAAATAATATTACATTTGAACATTTGTACCTGGAACGTGATTGTACGATTGGATCGATGATTTGATTCGTCGTTATGATAAAATCTTACGTAATGTGAAACTTACATGATATATAATAAACATAATAAATTTCTCATATGGAATGTTCCTATATTAAATACAAATTTCTATCTTCAAGGTCATTTGGATAGATCGTTAAACTTGTGTGATCGTTAAACTTAATACTGGATACATTGAACGAAGTCAAGGTGATCTTGACTTTTTATCGAAAGAAGGATTTTCATGACAATTTTTACTATTACAATTTGTAGCTGATGTAAAATTGACTAACCTTCGTCTGAAACATTTTTTGATTTCGTGATCGGAAGTGATGCATATCAATAATACGAACATCCTGTATACGCCAATATTACGTAGACAAATACTACTTTCAAACTTTCTTCTGTCAATTGCTTCTGTAGACCTATACTTCGTGTATTAAAGTAGTTGAAACGTAATTGAAAAGTAGACAAATACCACATTGAAATTCTCTCCGTGTATTATATTTATGCTATCCTCTAAAAATTTAAATCAATAAATATCCGAAAGTATTATTGAAAAATACGTACGTATGTATATTCAGATATTACTTTCAAACTTTTTCTTCCGCTGCCACTAAAGATTCTCGTGTATTGAAATAGTTGAAGGAAAAAGTACCAGTGTCACATAAACAGATGTTAGTTTTAAACTTCTCTCGCACGCGGACTCTCGTGAAATCGAACGAGTTGATAAAATTCCGAATATGACGTTCCATTGGATTTTCGCGGCTGGAAGGCAAGGTGAACTGCGAAAGATAGGATCGATAGAGGGTCGGCTCGATACACGATGTTATGGAAGTAAGGAAAATCGAGCACAAAGGATGAATAGTCCCGCGCCTCCGCTCGCGGCGTACCGCAGTTCGCTTCAGCAACTAGACTCGAAAGTATCTTACGCAATAGGCGAAGCGAGATAGTGTGGGCTACCACCGTCCAGCACTAAGCTGCCCATCATTTCCGTGTTCTGCTGACTGCTCGGTCGCGAACGAGTTAGCTCGGGCCTCTCTCTCTCTCTTTCTCTCTGTCTGTCTGTGTGCACGACGACAATCCACTGCATTGTCCACGTCGCCGCTTTCCTCTGCGCAGCCACGCGACGGAGGATTTTCGACTTTTGCATTCATGCTTTTCCACGCCCGCGTGCAACTCGAGTGGAAAATCTCGCGACGCGAACGACGTGTAGAATCGATGAAGGAAGGAAATTCAACTTGCTAATGGTCTGGCGTGTAGAAGTTGTTACAATACAATAATAATAATAGTTGAGAAATTCTGGTTAAATTTGGTAAATGAGCACGCAAGTTGAAGTAACCTTCGAGAGGGAATATTTTAATTCTTTATAGTACGGAAACTTAAGAAACTTTTTACAGATATATTATGTGCATTATGTGCAACATTTTGTAATTTCATTGACACTGTATTGGGATCCAACTGTTACGATTATTCTGGCCGAGTCTGAAACAAATTCAAAAATGTATGTAGAAATTACAATGTATTTTCATACAATTATACATTGTATTTTACAGAGATTGCAAAAGTATTTAATTTATTACTATCCATTATTAACCATTATATTAATCACCTGAGTGTTTAAAGATGAATGCACTTTTAATTTGCTCCATGCTCTCCAGTGGATGTTAAACTTTTAATCTTCTAGTAATGTTAAACATTCAGATAATTAATAATTTAACAATCACTTGAAACACCTTTAATATTTATTATAGGTATATTAATCGCATATTACATATTAGTGCAAGTACGTGTAACTTAAAGACGGGAGCATATATTAAAATACTAAATTTATTTTTAAGAATAGGGTTAGAATTTATTATTAACGTTTAACAGACGAAACGAATTTCTATGTAGATTCTATTTTTGTAGTGATGTACATAAGAATAAGGCATTCAAGGTAAAATTTCTTAATCACCATCTGAAACTTCATTTCACTGACAGTGATAATAATAATTACTTTTTTCCAATTCCGTGTTTTATACATTGCAACTAACTCTCACTACGATCCATTCGATATTGAAATTATTGGCAACGAGAAGACACTCACTCAGTACGAGCTCACTGTCGTGCGACGATGCACTATGAAATAGAGTTTCCTAGTACCATGGTGGATCCATCGTCACGCATATTCCAGTATAATCACGTTAACCTGTGCTCTCCTCCTCTGCGATGATACCTCACTTCGCTACTGTTGGTATTTTGGGAAAATCAGAGGACAAGGATAATTGATTTGATCGTTTATTTGCCTCCGAATGATGTACCTATATCTTCGTTCATAAGCGAGGCTCGCGTTATTGATTCCTTAATTTTGCCTTTTTTTCGATAAATCAAAGAATAATAATATCAACTGGTAATTAAAGAATAAGTATTTTAATATCAAATAATTGGAGAGGGGAATGATCTTGCAGATTCGAAGACGTATGCTTCTTGAGAATAGGTTGCGACGTTTTTTAAGAAACGAATAATATTGGTTTAATTATTGCAATATGATAACTTCTATTTTTGTTGATTTTAAAATTAATTTAATATCTGTGAAGTATCTTGACAGATTGGAATATATAATCTTTTTGAAAATGGGTGATCAATCTACAATTTCTTACGAGAAATAAACGAGAAATATTAGCTTAATGTAATTCTTACTTCTTAGTATAATTAGTATAGTTCTTAGTATAGTTATAGTATAACAAAAAGTATATTTTTTAATACGAAGTAGTTGGAAAAGAGAGAATAATTTGTTACAGGTATTAGAAGGGAATACAGAAACAATGTTAGTTTATTTGTTGCTTATACCACTGATTATAATATCAAAATTGCAAGGTATCCAAAGGAAAAAAAAAAACATTGTTTGAGAAATGTAGACACGACGTTCTGGAAACAGGCGAGAAAGTCTCCTCTCCTCAGTATTTTTACACACAGCTTGAGTGTACGCTCTCATTTCTTTAATTTGCACAGTTACAGTTTTTTATATTTACATTACGATTACATCTCTATGGCGGATGAGCAAACAACTAACCAACAAACAATTCCATTTCAATTACCAGATCGCGATTCATTCGTTCTCTGACGATCCGGTTCGATCGGAGCTAATTGAACGGCAGAGTATCCTTTAATTAAATCAAACTTGTTTCATAGATGGGAAAGAAGGTTTCCTATCTGAATCAAATTTTTAATTAAATAAAACGAGGACACAGGAGCGTTGTTTGTGTTACTGGACAGAGTAAATTTCGTTTGAAACAGAAGATAAAAACTTTGTTTACAATTTATTATTTTTATTTCAAAGGTAGCACAGGAAGCGTGTAACTCATTGCGTTCAAACGAAATAATTCATTTTCAAATGATCTTTTAATTGGAATTAATTCGTCGAAATGAAGCAAGATAACAAGTACAAAGTAACGAGCAATGCTTTGTCTGAGAGTTGAGCTTTCTAGAATTTTTGCATGTAACGTTAAATGAAGTAAACAATAAATTAGTCGTGAGTGGTAGTACGGAATAGTTACTCCGACGATAAATCCTCTGCTCCGAACTTGTGCCAGACATTGCGAGAAATTCTGTACTTCCGATGCAGTTAACAAAAGTTATTTGCGAGAGTACAAGATATAAAAATAAACCAACGCAAGATTGTTATTCCGAGATGCCATCAAATAAGATGGCATATTTTTAACAGTAATTTTTAGAGTACATCAATTCATGGGAATGTTCTAACCGTGACATCTAACAGTTAATAATAAACTTTCGGTATTTTTATTGTGATTTCTCGTATACACTATTCATGATAAATGTTTCCTTCTTCAATATATAAAGTATTGACAATGGAATCCAATATATTTCTCAACTATTAACAAATTACAAATAAATCGCGGATATTTATTCAAAAGTTTGTACCGACATAATTGAAAACGTTAGAGACAGAGAAAATTGTATCACTTGCTTTTCTCTCTCTCTCTCTCTCTCTCTCTCTTTTTTTTTGTTTTGATACTTTGCATTTTACTTCAAATTTGAATATTTTACGAACGATCATTTCTCGAACGAACGTTTTATTCAAATAACGACGAGGCCCGTCGACGGCCGACCGGTTGCACGCTGAAACTCTCTCGGGAGAGGGAAAAGGAAAACCGTGGTCGCCGCGGCCGGCCGTGGAATTTTCTACGGCCGCACCATTTTTCCCTTTCGTCTTTTCTGCTGCAATATCGGCGGCCGATTGCTTACGCGAACCGGCCGCTCGACTCGTGCCTTTCCTCCTCGCGACACGTTCGCGTCCACCGCTGGAATTACCCGAGTCACAGCGAACAATAATTAACACGGTGATAACGACGATAAGCGATCCGAGGCCGGTTCTCCGATTGTTAAATTGACTATGACCACGTTCACCATCGCCGCGGGCCTGTCACACCGCGAAACACCGCTCGCCCACCCGCCTCCCGCCGCTTGAAATGTCGCGCAAAGTTACGCGCTCTTTCGAATTTTCTTCCGCTGCCTTCGAAACTACTTTCCATCGTTCTTACGGTTTTTTTAAGAGAGTTTAAGGTTGTTTCAAACAAAGTATTTTAATTGCTCGCAATATTGTTACGGAGGATGGCGCTGTACGTTGTGGAGAATAGCCCGGGAAAATAACAGTTATTCCCTTGGAGTTTCTCAACTTTTTTCCAGTTTTTTTTTTTTTTTTTTTTTTTTTCAAGAGACTTGAAGGTTGAAGCAAATCGTACTTTAATTACACGAAAGATGTGCCGCGCGAT
>CAJDYZ010010664.1:18451-35009 GCA_903986555.1 Heterotrigona itama | reverse complement strand
AGAAGTTTTCTTTCTCTTTTATATTAATTATTCAGAATTTTCTGAACTTCTGAATTTCTCATTACTAATTATTTGTCTTGAATTGAATGACATAGTAATATTTCAGAGATTTGTATGAATCTATTTCTAACAACATGAAATGTACAGCTATTTGCATAATAAGATTCGCTGCACGTTTATACATAGTTAATTGAAACAAATTAATATCAAAATTCTATTATTTGATTGCAGTTGTTGGTGTTTGCATTATTCGGCTGCGTTTTAGGGCAATACGGTGCATTTCGCGGTTTCCCAAGTCAAAATGCTTATCGACCAACACCTAGGCCAACCTATCAGCCAACGATACAACCGCAGTATACACCCCAGTATAAGTATGCATTTACACATATCATATTATTAGATAGCGAATTTTTGTCCAAATTTACATTTTTATGAGAATAATTTGAAAAGTAGAATTCACTTATTAAGTATTGTAACATGTATTATAATTTTGATACTTCATATATTGTACTTTATCTATGTATTTTTATACATTTTTAAATTGTTATGAACAGTCAGCGGATTTTTATGCAAACTCACATTTTTATGAAGATAATTGGAAACTAGTTTACTTTAATCTGTAAAATGTCATTAAAAATAATATATTTTACATATTTTATATATTCATGACTTATACTAAGTATAGATGAATATAGCAATAAATATTCTACTTTAGATATTTTTTACATTTTTTTTCACTTTTCAGTCATAAATGCATAAAAATTTTTAGTAATGACAAACATATTTATTAATATTATTTTGTATTTCAATTTATATTGGTTTCATAATGACCTGGAATATTTAATAAATAAATGATAAAATAATAACATGTAAATGGTTATTTAGAAATTTCAAGTCGTAGCTAAATTAAATTTAAAAATTAACAAAATGTCTGTCCTTTCTGTAGTAGTCCTGGAAGGTTCATAGCCATACGTAATCAACAAAAAGATACCTATCCAGATGGAACTTACACATTTAGCTACGATACTGAAAATGGAATTTCAGTTGCCGAAAGTGGACGACCTCAAGGTACTCCGCAGGGACAGAGCGAGGTAAGGTTTAATTATTATTATTTAATAATAATTAATTTCAATTTATTAACTACTAATTATTAATTTTATTAATACTTATTAATATTATAACACCATATATAATAGTATAATATTAATAATGAAATTGATATTAAAATGTAACAATTAAATATAATAATTTTTATTTATAATAATATTAATAAATATAAAAGTATAAGTATTAATATTTTTAATAATTATCTTGTATAAAACAAATTAATTACTTTAAAAGATTTTTAACTTATTTTTAACTTATCTTTACTTTAAACTTTACTCTTATCTCTTTACTCCTATCTTTATTATGATTATGCTACAAATTTCCTATATATATATATATATATATATATATATATAATATATAATATATATATATATAGATTATATACATTATCAATTATCATGTAATTGATGATTAAACTGCGGATAGTTATACAAAATTATAATATATTATAATACATATTATAATTTCGGTATTTTATATAACTTTTAATTTTATACACTATATTATAACTTTATTATACCATTACTATAGTAACTTTTTAATTTTATATAGTATGTAATGCATACTATGTGCTTTTTATACATTTTTATAACTTTAAATTTTGTATAAATGCATCCAAAATCTGCAGTCTACAACCATAGATATGGAGTATGATTCTATATACAAAAATGAATCAAAAAAAGAAAGAACAAAATTTTATTTAAAATTTTATTTTTGAGGAAATCTAATTTATAAACTTATTAAGTACACTTGAATTTGATTAGTTCTGAATTAGATAGAAGTTAATAATAATAAAAAGTTGTTCTGCCTGCGAAAAGAGATGTAGAATTTAGAATTTGTCAGAAAATGTAGAATTTTTTTTCTTTAAAGCCTCAAATAAATATTTTGAAAATTTAGTGCATGTATACTTGACAAATTTTCAAATTCAATTTTCTCGAAAACGAGAAACTTCTATTTTGCTTTCGACTTTTTTAACGCGTAGAATAATCTCTTATAATTAACTAAAATTAACTAAATTCAAGTTAAATTTGATTTCCTCGAAAACAAAATCTTAGATGGATAAATCTTATCTTTTTCTTTGACGCATTCTTTCATCTCCTATTGGTACCATCAATTACAAAACAATCTCCTGTATACTTTAATATCTGTACACTTTGTATACTTAAAATATTTTATATCTTATAATTCATTTGATTTTATAAATACTTTCTATTTTATAATACATTTGATTTTATAAATATTTTCTATTTTATAATTTATTTAACTTTATTTATTTAATATCTAATAATTTCACATATATTTATCATTACAGGTTGTCCAAGGAAGATATTCATACACTGCACCGGATGGAACTCCTATCACTCTGGAATACACAGCGGATGAGAACGGTTTCCATCCACAAGGTGCACATTTACCAACTCCCCCTCCCATTCCAGAAGCGATCAGACGAGCTCTTGCTGCTAATCCACCTGGACCTGATGATTCGGATTATAGGCAACCATATAATCCGAATCTTTACCGAAGATATTAAACTAACCAAATGACTTTTATAAAAATTTCTAAGCTTGTATTTAATCTTTATTGCCCTATGATCCGACCAAATGTACATACATATATACATAACAAAAGTACCAAAATTTGAAACTATATAATAGTCATTATATGATAGATGAATAAACCTTCTTATCCTCTCTCACTATATTTCGTGTCCTTTTCAACCTCTTTCCTCTTAGACAGAGGAATAGTTAGATATTTCTTACAACTGGTATAATCATAGTAGACTATAAAATATATCTAAAGCAATCATACAGTTGTCTATATAATAATAGTAAAGTATATTATTTTACAAACATCTTAATATCCAATCGTTACATCACAGCCATAAAATATCTGCCAATAAGTAGTAATTTTCTAGTTAATAGCATACAATCGTGTTGGTTAATACAACATTCGAACATTAATAGTAATTTCAAAAATAATAGTTCAAATAAAAGAAGTCCTACTGTACTTCTTATGAACTATATAATAAATGAATAAATCTTTTTATTTTCTCTTACTTTATTTAAGTGTTCCTCTTAAGTGTTCTTATATATCATTATTGATTTCCTTAGTTCAAGTATTTACTACTTGAATCATATTTAAAGCAATGTTATTTATGTAATAAGTTTATGTAATCTCGATAGAAATTGCATGATCATCGGCGTGTTTCATACCCGGAGCATCTTTAAATGCAGTGTTATCGTAATAACCTGTAGAAACAAGTGATCTTTCCAAAAGGATAGCTAGTTCTTCATTTATGCTGCATTTTTCATTCATTATAATTGAAAAGATTCAAGAATGTGTTCACTAACTAAACATCATTAAAGATGTTTGTATTATACAACTGAAATGATGTATTTGAATTAATGTGACAAATGATATAATATATATAACCTATGAAAAATAAAATATAATTAGAATTAAAATTATCAAGTCAGTATTATTACAATTAATTGAATTAATTATACAAATAATATAAATTTAATGAATAGTAAAATGTAAATAGAATTAAGATTACAAGGATTATTAAATTATTTGAATCAATGATACAAATGATATAGAATATAATAAAGTAATAAATAGTTAAATATAAAATATAATTAGAATTCAAATTATGAATTAATTAATTATTAATTATTAATTAATTAATTAAAAGTTCACAGTAAAAAAGTTATACTGTAATATATAGGGATAGATGTTTAGTAATATATAGAATATTTTAAAAAAAAGAATATTAACAAAAAAATTCAAATTACCATATAAATTAAAGAAATATTTTAAATGTTCATCTATGATTAAACTACAGATATCAACATCAACATATGCTTGTGTTTTTCAATAATAAATCTTTCAGAGAAGACAATTTAAACTTAAAAAAAGAATCTTTCCAATTTCTATACAATTACAATAAATACATAATAATAAATAAATTATACTACTTAACAAAATTATAATTACTACTTAACAAAAAGGAATTTCTTAATTTAATATCCATAAAAAAATCTTTTTAATTTAAATTTAAGAATTAAAAGAATTTCTTTTTAGATAGATATAAAAATCCGTTTCTTGGAAAGATAATTTTGTCAAGTACTAAGCATGTATTTTTCAAATTTAAATTTAAAAATTATTAAATTTAAGTTATTTGCAGAATAAACATTCTATTTTTAATTCAAAAGTTTATTTTGAATTCTATATTATTCAAAATTATCATTCTATTTTATTCAAAACATTCTAATTTGAATTCAAAAGTTTAAAAAACTTCTTTTGAAATATATATTGAATTACAAATTTGCACTTTGAAAAAACGATTTTCTCAAATCTAAAACTATGTGTATTTTTTAAATTTGAATTTAAATTTAATAAATTTAATATCTATAATATCTATATCTATTATCTAATATCTAATATCTATAATATCTATATCTAATATCTATTAAACTAAATAAAATTTAATAAATCTAATATCTATTAATATCTATATCTATAATCTAATATCTAATATCTATTAAACTAAAGAAAATTTAAGAAATCAACAAATCAATCTTTTCACATATATTAAACAATGTATGAGCTCGATACCACTGAATATCAAACTGTATACATGTACTGAATATCAAACTGTATACATGCAATATTTCACAGTGAAATACAGAATGGTCCATAACCTGTGAACTCGTATCCCAATAGTGCGGGAAAGCATGCTAGTTGAACTTCAATTGCAAAAGCATGCTAGTTGAACGAGAATTGCAATAAAAGAAGAGGGCTGGGATGAATACAGGTGAAAGTGTTCTATCGGATCTTTCATTATCTTACATTTTTCTACAGATCATCCCGGTCAAGGACTGTCTAACACGAACGATGCAACTTGGGCGGTTCCTGCACTTCCTTTGAAATGTTCATTCACCTGTACAAGTAACAACTCTTGTGTGAGGCGTAAGTTCGTACTAAAAGCGTGTCGGCCTAATTTGTCTCAACACATCAGATATTCAGATATCTTTTTCTGTCAAATAGAGGAAAAAAAAATACTATTTTTCACAAATTACTAACTTACTAATACTATTTTTTACAAAATACTAATATTACACAATCATACTTTTCTACCAATAAAAACTGTAGATCATTTTATAATAAAGAAAATAAAGAACACATTGTCATTCAAGTTCCCCAACACATATTATAAAATATTTTTTACTTTACTTTCTATGCAATATAAAAATTTAATTGAAAAAAAAATTATAGCATGAAATATTTTATACATGTAGTATAAAATAGTTTAATTATATAGATTATAATTAAATTATAATTAAATTATATAATAGATTATATTTATCAATATAACCTATGTAATTATAAATTTAAATATATAATTTATATAATTTATTATTTATAGTATATAAATTTATTAAATTATAGGAAGAGAAAGATTATATGAATACAAATAAATATTAACATTAAAAAATATTAAATTGATAGTAATTATTTATAAAAATTGTAATTATATAATTGCAAATCTTAAGAAACATTTATCAATATAACACATATATGTATTCAAATTATTTAATACGTTTAGAAGTACAGTATATTTGAAATTTTACTTTGTTCAAGATAAATGAAAAATTATATAATTTCATTTCTATGCGTTCGTAATTTACGAAAAAAAAATTACATCAAATTATCATTATAACCAATTTTTATATAAAGCGAATAGTTTATTAGTAATTCACAACCGTAAATTAAAATTGGACATCTTATATACTTATGTAAGCGTTTAAGATTCTTACGAATAAGTATAGTGATCATTACCAGATTCCTATGAATAAATATTCAATATGTATTAAGATAAGAAAAATGTAAAAGCGATTGAAGAACAAGAGGATGATTCGAGCAGTTGTTATATCATAAATGGCATCTGCCGACATATTGAAATAAAGAATATTCTGAACTTTCATACAGATTAGGAAACTATATTAATTAATACAACTATAAAAGTACAACTTCCTATTCAAAAAAAAAAAAAAAAAAATCAATTGTACTTTTCTTTCAATTACTTATTTTAAAAGAGCGATTCACTTTATGCATATATTTTTAATATTCAAAATTATTGACTGAATTTAATGTACAGTATTAACTGAAAGATGATTCTGCATGCAAAAATGAATCGAAAGGTAAGAATAAAACTTTTTCACTTGACATTTAGTTTTCGAAAAAATCAAATTTGAAGATGAAGATAACAATACTTGATTTTTGCCGAAGTGGACACCCTGTATATGTGATAGTATAATTTTATAAAAATTATGTATCTTGTATTTTACATTTATCTTGTCTTATAATTTTTATTATATAATTTATATAATTATATACTATATGTGCAAGTTATATCCCATATTACATTTTAATGGCTATTTTACACATTTTAATAGTTATTTTAATAGTTATTTTAATACTTATTTATAGTCAATATATCAATCTTATTATTTTATTTTATTTATATTAATTAAGTTTCCGAAATATGCATAATTAAATTAAAATCAAATTAACTAAAAAAAAAAAAAAATTTACATTTAATGCATGTGTGATAACTGAAAATTTATAATATTCACAATAATTAGAAATGTAGTAACATTAATTATCAATATTAATTCACACCATTATAACCACCATTTTTAATATTTTTAAATCGAATTATGCTTACAAAATTTGACTTTTTATAAATAATTACCGTTACTATTATTATTATCATAGATTAAATTACAAAAGAAATTATAACTGTTGATTAAATTAGTCAAAGTAAGAAATATTGATTTTAGTCTAACACGTAATTAATTTTAATAAAAAAATTGTAAATGTTACTACGAACAGTTTTAATAAAATATATTTTTTTCTTTCAAGCTAAAACTTCTCGCTGCAGTAAACAATTTCTTTTTGTGACTAAAAATATTGTCTATTGAGAAATATAATACTACATTATTAGTATTAGTATTACATATTATTTGTTACTGTATATATTACGGATATTAGTACGAAATAATAGGAATATGAAAATTAATTTTATATATTATAAGTAAATGTAATATAATTTATTTACTTACGCATGTATCAGATGTATGTATTTTAAGAAACAATAGTTCACAATTAATAACATAGAGGTCAGCGAATGAACTTGCGTTTTTGCTAAGAACGTATCTAACCTTAAATTTAGTTTCCGTCAATTTCTTCATTCATTGAATGAAGTACATTTAACATTTGGAAAAATTTAACAAATATAAAAATGCCTGATCATTTGGGAGAAGATATGCGAAAAGTAAAAAATGAGGAGGGAAAGGAAGAGAAAGAAATAAAATGTGAGTTTTAAATCGTGTAGTTGTCTTTAAGTGTTGTGATTTAATAAAATTTATTATTAATTTATTATTTCAGCTCTCGATGAAGGAGACATTGCTCTGCTTAAAACCTATGTAAGCAAAATATTGTATAATAATCGTAAGATAGGAAAAAAAACAATTTTTTATTTATTATAAATTAAGGTTAAAATAAAGATTCTTGGGATTATTCTGTCATTGTTAAAGCTAATGTTATTTTCTCTATAGGGACAAGGACAATATACAAAAAGTATTAAAGCTGTTGAAGAAGATATACAAACAATAATTAAACGTGTTAATGAATTGACTGGAATCAAAGAATCTGATACAGGTCTTGCACCGCCTGCCTTGTGGGATTTAGCTGCAGATAAACAAACTTTACAAAATGAACAACCGTTACAAGTTGCACGGTGCACTAAAATAATCAATGCGAATTCTGATGATCCTAAATATATTATAAATGTAAAACAATTTGCAAAGTTTGTAGTTGATTTAGCAGATTCCGTTGCTCCTACTGACATTGAGGAAGGAATGAGAGTAGGAGTAGATCGTAACAAATATCAAATTCATATTCCACTTCCACCAAAAATTGATCCAACTGTAACAATGATGCAAGTCGAAGAGAAACCTGATGTCACATATAGTGATGTTGGTGGTTGTAAAGAACAAATTGAAAAATTGAGAGAAGTAGTTGAGACACCTTTATTACATGTTAGTATTTCATAATCACCAAGTTGTTTTATGTAAAGTAATAATAACTGTAATAAAAAATATAATTATTTATTACAGCCAGAAAAATTTGTCAATCTGGGAATTGAACCACCTAAGGGAGTTTTATTATTTGGTCCACCAGGTACAGGCAAAACTTTATGTGCTAGAGCTGTAGCTAATAGAACTGATGCTTGTTTCATTCGTGTTATTGGTTCTGAATTGGTTCAAAAATATGTTGGTGAGGTAAGTGTGATATGTTTTCACTGAGAGTTATTAAAAACTTAACAAAGAAAATATACATTAGTAGATAAGCAAAGAATGTAAATTTACAAACTAATCATTTTCAAAATATTATTTTTTCCTACTTATGAAGTTCTTGATATTTCTAGAACGTTTATAATTTATAAATAATGAATGAGTAAACATTTTAATATATTCTTAAAAACAGTTTTAAAAGCATCATTTAAAACATGTTTTCATACATAAATTTAAAATCTCTTAGTATATAATTTTTATACTTTTTAATACTATTGTAGTTTTTAATACTTTTTCTAAGTAAATTAAATTTATATATATTCAGCTTACACTACAAATAATGATTTTATAGATAATTATATGAAAACATTGAGTTATTGAATAAAAAGTCAAAAAATACAAAAACAATTTCATATTTTCAATTATTAGTTATACTTCTATCATTAGTTCCGGAAAGTTTTATACAATTTTGAAATAATATAGAAATTAATTCAATGTTCATTTCATATGTTCAGTAAATAATAAGATTTGTTAAATTTTAAATTTTGCTAATTTTTAAAAAATAAAGTCTTATAAAAACTATTAAATTTGTAAAATATACATATATTTTCTTTAGTTAGAATTAAATTCTATAAAAAAGTATCTTGAATAATAAAGATTATACTATATTTCTTACATATAATTTACCAGGGTGCTCGTATGGTAAGAGAATTGTTTGAAATGGCACGTAGTAAAAAAGCATGTTTAATATTTTTCGATGAAATTGATGCAATTGGTGGAGCTCGATTTGATGATGGAGCTGGCGGTGATAATGAAGTACAACGTACTATGCTTGAATTAATTAATCAATTAGATGGGTAAAAATGTTTTATTTTATATATTGTAGATACACTATTATTATTAAATATTCCTAATAACTAATAACATAAGTAACCATGACTGTTCTGAATATTCTAGCTTTGATCCACGAGGTAACATTAAAGTATTAATGGCAACAAATAGACCAGATACATTAGATCCAGCATTGATGCGACCAGGACGTTTAGATAGAAAAGTAGAATTCGGATTACCAGATTTAGAAGGACGAACACATATTTTTAAAATTCATGCACGTTCAATGAGTGTTGAAAGAGATATTAGATTTGAACTTCTCGCGCGTTTATGTCCTAACAGTACTGGAGCTGAAATTCGATCTGTTTGTACAGAAGCTGGTATGTTTGCGATTCGTGCACGTCGTAAAGTGGCTACTGAAAAAGACTTTTTAGAAGCTGTAAACAAAGTGATTAAATCTTATGCTAAATTCTCTGCAACTCCCAAATATATGACTTATAATTAATTTTATGATATACATTATTCTTGTTTGTTCTGAGCTATATGAATATTACAATATTGCTAATTATAATATCTAAATTAATTTTCAATTATAAAGTAAACAATAAATTGCAATTTATTTTTTACTTAATCATATTTTCTTTGCTTTCTTATTTGAAATAATATCCCGCTTATATCATATTATTCTTTCCAAATCAAGTAGAATTAGTTTTTGAGATTTCATGAAACTTGAATTTTAACGGGGCATTTGGTTTATTAATTAACAAAGACTTCATTCCAAGTTCACCTCCATACCAAGAAATTTTAAGCCGTTGACATATCTGCACAATGTAAGAAGATTATATCATTTTAATATAAAATAATTACATATACTTCAATTGTATCAAAAGAAGAGTTAAAGAAAATTTAAGGGAAATGGCTTTTGAGAAATGGATTCTTCAAAACGTTTTAGTTTATCAACACACAAAAAAAATATCAGTAACAAAAAATTTATAACTAAGTAATATAGAGTTGTATGGTAAAATTTCAAAATTGTCAAAAATATTATATGATATTATGTAATAAATACTTTTTATTAAAACTCACTGGAATCTTTTCATAATGAAACTTTGTTCAATTTAAGAAATTAATAAAACAAAAAATAAATATAATTATCTATGAAATAAAAAAATCATTAATTTCAAGAAATTGTAAGAATGCCACAAGGTAATACTACATATGCAATTAAAATAAAAATAAATAAATAAGATACTGGGCTTGAATATATTAAAAATTACAGATTATTTTTTGTGCAAGCATCGGTCTTTTAAAACCAATGAAAAACTTACCCTTAACAACAATACTTGCATATTTTGCTCTGCAAAACGCCTAGCAATACAAGACCTAGGACCATGACCAAAAGGTAATGATATATATGGATGTATCGATTTTCCATAATTTATTTTATTGGCACTTTTTGAATGTTCACGTAACCACCTTTCTGGCATAAACAAGTCGGGTTCATGAAAGTATTCAGGAAGACGACAAATAATTTGATTTTGTGTTACAACAACAGTCTAAAGAAATGAATAAAAGAAATATATTTTTAATTTAGGAATTCAAATAAAAAAATATATTTTTTAATGTATCAAAATATTAGTAAAAATATTAATAAAATAAAAATATTATTAATTAGAAAATGAATTCTATTGAAACTTGTAGAATTCTTAAATAATTATATTTTTTTCAGTAATACAACTTACCCCTTTAGGTACTTGATAACCATTAAGAATAGTATCAGTTTGCAATATACGACCTATTCCTATAGAAATAGGATTTAGTCGTAAGCTTTCTTTAATAATAGCTTTGGTATATGAAGCACTTCTTAACACATCTGCTGTTATTGGTTCATGATAAGTTAAAAACTGTGTGGCTTCAGTTCTCAATTTTTCTTGTATATCTTGATCTCTTGCTAGATGATACAAAGCAAAAGCTGTGCTATAGGTTGTCTAAAAATATAGAAAATTTATGCATACCTACAATCATTAGCCTATTATTATTGACTTATAGTAATATTAATAAAATAATGTGAAATTCAATAATACAAGATCATATTTTAATGATGAAGTAATGAAAGAAATAAACACAATAAAATAGATTAAGATAAAATATATGCTATTCATATTTTTTATATAATAAATACGCATAAATACGATTAATATATAACTATATCTATAATCACATGTATTATGATATTTACAGTATCTATACCAGCAAGTAACATATCACAAGCCATGCCCACAACATCTTTAATGTCCAGAGCAGGGTTTTTTAAATAGGCACTTAAAAATGATTTATGTCCAGTTGTATCTTTGTTTTTTTGAGATACCAATTTTAATGCAACCCTAATAAAATAAATAAAATTAAAAAAACAAAATATAAGGAAATAAAAGCAATTAAAAACAAATTAATTATAATATATAAAATGAAATATTTAAGCCATATCTATTTATTTATGATAAATGTTATTAATAATGTTATTAATAATAGTTTAAATATATAAAAATTTTTTGCATCATTATTAAAGAGTTATTAATAAGATCAATGATATATTTTTAAAGATTTTCTATGGTAAGTAATAAAGTAATTATAATCAATAATTAATTTAATCTAAATTAAAAATTATTGCTTACATTTCCATGTATGCCTGTGCTTTACGTAATTTTCTATATAATGGTGTTTCAAAGAAACGCCATAATTGCAATCCATTATCCAACTTTAAAATTACACTATTTGTTGTAAAAGCAGCTTTGATTAACTTGGAGCTTGTAGAATTTTCACATCTTTCTTCTTTCGAGAAACTATTCAGTCTTACATCAAAAACAACCAAACATGTTACTGAAATTGAACATTAAAACAATTATTATTAAGAATAAATGTTTTTATCTATTAAAAAATAATATCAGTTATTAAATTTGAAAATTAAATTACAAAAATTTAAATTTCCAAAAAATATAAATTACAAGAAATACTTACTTAATATTTATATTTATATTTAATATTATATATATACTTATATATATATATATATACTTATATTATATATATACTTATATTATATATACTTATTTATATTTATACTTAATATTATATAAATACTTAATATTTCTATGTATAGTAAGAGATATACCACATTACATTCAAGGAACAAGCGTGATAAAAGAGGTAATAAGTCTTCAAATTTTTCATTAGTACATAATTCAATAAATTCCTGGATGACCTCGTCTGTTTCTTTTAAATAATTAATCACATCTTGAGGTTTACTAGTAACTTTTTGAAACTCTTTTCGTAATCTCCACCATTCTGGTCCATTTCTGAAATTTGTAATGCTGCATTACAATTGATTAACTTACTTCATTATATACTAATAGTGTTAATACCGTGCCCAATATCTATTTCATATACTATGAACTGTATGTATACGTATACAAATATTTTTAATAATTAGTTTCTAAGTAATAGGAATTAGTTTTTAATTGTCTCTAAACTTCAAAAGTTATTAATGCTTGTTTTAAATTATTTGGTATATAAAAATTTTATTATGATGTAAATATCATAACAAAATACTTATGCACAATTAGTAATACAATATAAAAATATATTAAATTTGTATTGCAATCATATCATTCTGTGTTACAATTAAATACTCTAAATATATTGTTGAATAACAACAATAGAAAAACATTAAAATAAGAATATATATAACTTTTAATAACATATATACATATGTATAATTTGTATTCCTATTTCTTCTAATTAAATACAAAATAAATATAGTAAAATTTGATAAACAATTATCCACAAACAAATTATGCAATATATACAATATTTTAAGATTAATATTATATGTATGTATATAACAAAAATTTTACAAATCAATATATTATAGATTATTGTTGTCTTACATCAAATAGAAAAGCACATATCTTATGTTTGTTATTAATTTAGTAGCAACTAAGTAATATAAATAATTAACAATATAAATTATTATTATAATTTTATTTATGTATTATGCAAAAAATAATAACTATAAAAATAATAAAATGTGCTAAATGCAATGTAACACGATATATTGAAAATTGTAAAAAATATGCATATTACGTGGGTAATAAACCACCAGTGTTGTATATATCGGTACGATCTTTTCGATATTTTAAAAGTGCTAAATGACTCCTTCTCTCCGGGTATAAACCTGATTCTGCTTTAAAAATCTCTGCTATATCCTCCGGTCTAAAAACCCATATAACGTTTACATTAGGTACTATTTCTTCGCGTACCAGCGGACCAAATTGTTTCAGCCTTTTTCTGCCAGTTTCATATAAATTTGTAAAACTGTATTCACCTATTGAACATTAATAAATGTGAATAAATAACAATATAATCAGGTTGTATCTTATTTTATTATGACATTGAGCAATTGCAAAAAATATTTTTATTTCCGAATATTATTAAAAATACATGAGCTTCATTTATAGATTAAATAATAAGAAATAATAGTACGTATAGTATATGTACAACACGTATTATTGTGTATATATATACATGTCATAATATGTAATGTATTATTTTCTCTCATAACAATGTAATGATAAATTTATTAAAGTCTTTATTTAAAATATTTTTATTTGCATTGTACTGATATTGGTGTGTTTGACAACTTAATATATATGTTACATGCACTTTAAAGTGACTTTGTTTTTCTTACCAATAAACGGTAGATACTTGTAAAGCGTTCCAATAATTGGTAAAGATTTTGGTCCGGGAATATCATTAAAGGTTCTTGGTTGACGATTATTCGTTTTAATGTCACATTTTGTAAAATTATCAGAATAAAATTTAACATCTAGTTTTTTCGATGCCACGCGTTGACTGCACTTTTTCAACCATGTGTACATTGCACTTATATATTGCAGTTATGTAAAAGATGGATTAAACTTAAGTACCACGTTTTTTTAATAAGAAATATTTAATAAGAAGAAAAATAAGAAATATTTAACAAGAATTCAGGAGTAAAATAATCACATGGAACTATGCACATGTCTGAACCTTTTTGGTGCAGTGCTTGTTGAAGAATATGTCGGTTCTTTCTTATTTGATCTCTCTTTCTATGCTTCATCTTTCCTTGTCTAGTTTACACATAGAATTTCAATGTGCTGCGTACCATCGCATAAATTTGATATGTCGGCGATAAAATGTTTCGCTAGCGAGTTTTATTACTAGCTGAGATTCTCAAATACGAGATTATTTCGATTCTTCGCAAACTTAACTTATTGTGAAAATGAAAAATTAAATTTAACAATTAGTGATAATTATCACATAACAATTACAGATCACATCACATGTAGTAATTATACTAAAGATGATATAAATGATTATTATACTACATTTATAATACATAAATATAATGCATGAAAATAATAATAATCTATTTTAATAAATTTTAAGCAAAAAATGAAATTTCAAAGATTTAGAAGCAGGGATTGAAAAAATTAAGGAACTTCTAAATGGATTCTATTTGAAACATGGCTGGAACTTTTTGAAAAAATGTTCTTTCATTACAAATCCAGACAAGATCTGATAAGTGAATGTTCTTAAGAATAGTAAGTTAAGAATAGTAATAGAAAAGTTTCAGACAGAACTTAAAAAATGTAAAACCAAAAATTTTTAGAGGTACAGGTTATTTTATAAATATTAAAAAAGTTCTCTATATTTCTAACACTAATTCTATTCAATAAATAGTACTCGAATGTAAAAATGGATTTTTAATTGAATGTTCTAAAATAATCTGTTCTATTATACAGATTCTAAAATATCTGTTCTATGAGAAAATGTTCCTAAGTGTTTCTATGCTTTTTTCTATAAAAATTTCACAAAAACAGATTCTCTTATATGAAATAAAATAAATTAATAAATTATAAAAGAGAAATATAGAAAAATATAGAAAAATATAGAATTTTTTTGAGAACGAGAAGAACCTGTTTGTTTCAATCTCTGTCTATAGAAGTTTAGTTTGACATTGGTATGTGTATATATACAGTAGAGTATTTCATAACAAAAGAAGTTGTTGCGATGCTAAATAAATAGTTTTTTTCATTAAATTGAAACGCCTACAAAGAAACACGAAGAAATACAATTTCTTAAATATGTTTATGTATTTATATGAATATGTATACTATATTGAACAAATGTTATAATAAGCAAAATTCTAAAATTAGTTTTATTAGTTTTAATGATGTAACATAAAATTTAATATAATTACTTGTATATCGTTACATGTGAATTAAACATAGTTAGTATTACAATTGTTTTAAAAGTTAGCATATTCATTTTATTTTGCGGATGTTTTATTATTTACAAATATTATGGAGTTATTTAAGCTCCACATTATTAAATAATTTTTTTGTTATTTCTTATATTATAATGTTTAACAATATCCTTGTTACTACCTGATATATTAAAAATAATTTTAAAAATCATAATTTTATTGTTATAACTTCCACGATAATTTTGATTTTATAATTTTAATTTTATAGGTAAATAATTTTGTAATTTCTATGATTTATTTTTAAAATCTTAAATTGTCTTGTTATAATGAAATAAAAAAAATATTTAAAAATTTTATATTATTTTTTGATAGACGTACAATTTGCGATTTTTATACAAGTTGAGGTACTATATGCGTACCCTGCTATTTTATTCATTATACATCAAATTAGAGATTCATGTAATGAATAAAAGATTATTCATGCAGCATCCAAATTTCTATCGATCGATTTACTGAAGTTTAACATTTTTGTTTTGTTTTATTTAGAATGTTTTGAAGCAATTTGAAATTATACATGAATGTATAAAATTTTATATTTTATCTACATTGATATGTAAGAAATTATGTATGTATATACATGTATCTTACAAATTGTAGATAATCAACTGATTTTAGAAGAAACAATAAAATTTTTATATATCATATATGATCATAATATATATTATATAGTGTCTATATTATATATGATTATGTATATTAGATATATATATTATATATTCAGTTATAAGATTATAATTAATATACATAAGATTAGTAGTATACATAGATCAGTTATAAGATCATAATTAATAACAATAAGATTAGTAGTATACATAGATTAGTTATAAGATTATAATTAATATACGTGTACATACATTATATAATGTGTATAATTATATATGTATAATCGTGT
>CAJDYZ010010663.1:5754-20808 GCA_903986555.1 Heterotrigona itama | reverse complement strand
GAAGTTTCATTTCACATTTATCATCAACTTACCACGGTACCTTTGCTTACCTGTTTCAGAAAATTTCCGAAAATAACCGATCGCGTTATCGTTGCTGCCGCTACTCGCATCCAACAAACTTTTCAGATTATCGTTCAAGCGGACGAATCTTCGTCCCACGTTGTACGTTGCCACAGTGTACTGGATTTCCGTGCAAATGATTACAGTGTACATCAAGTACAAAGGTGCATAGTTAATCGGGCCTTTGTCAGTTATCATTTTGTTCTTTGTTCTACCATTCCACGTGTAGAAGTCTATAATCGAGTTGAACCAGAGATAAGCGAGGCTGCATATCGTTAAACAAATCGTGAATCTTCGAGCTCTCTTTGGACGCGACACACCGATCTTTCCATCTACCTGTGTGCGAAGTGAAAATACGAAGTATACATACATACACCCTGCCCTTTAATCCAAGTCTAAACGACACCGAAGAAACTTGCACAACATGAAAATGACTCGTCGCACCTCGATTAATTTGTTTATGACCAGTTGCAGGTATTTCCATCGGAAAGGAGAGCCAACGATACAAACGACCGTTAAGCCCATTACCCCAAGCACGTCGCTACACGTCGCGATCACCGCTGTTTCAGATTTCAGTCTGGTACTATGCTCCCAACCATCTTTCAGATCTCGCCACAAGCCCCAAATTTCACCGCCCAGAAGCAATGCCAGCACGCACAGACTAAAAATACAAAAAAATAAGTACGCACGCACCACGTGCATCGTGCATTCATCGTCAAATATTTACATATCCTATTCCCAATAGAGACAAATTGCGCCGATCGAAAGTCAAATAACTTTATCAACACGCTTTATTAGTGTCCGCTCTATGGCGAAATAGTTTCTTCTATTTACGTATTTATCAAAAAACAAATTTCATATACACACACATGCGTATGCGTATATCACATTCCTGCTTATATAAAGATTAGGTGAAATTATTACGTCAGTTATTATCCCTTTTGACAGCTAGATTTGCTTTTGAAGCAAGCCCCAACATGACACAACAACACAACTATGCACAACTTATAGTAGATATATACTCTACTCTCGCGTGTATACATATTATATACATTGTGCGCGCATTTTTGTATTCTAGTTCTCCGGTGGTTACGCACAAATGCGTAAAAAGCCACGGTCTTTTGGATCTAACAATTTGAATTCTCTTCTCATCTGTGTGTCCTCCGCGTCTTTCATACGTGTACACGACCGTAGATTCAGAACGATCTGGCAAACACGAAACTGACAAAGTTTTATTCGATTTTCCACCGAGGCAGCCTCGATACGTATAGATTAACCGTTTTCTTCTTCGTTCTTCCTTACCTGTAGACAAGGTCTACGACATTCAAACGAGCCCGGCATCCTTCGGAAGCGTGTACGTAAAACCTTACTGGCACTAAACCACACAATTTACCCAGATAATATATAGGAAAGATAGCTCGGTAAAGATCGTTGCCATACGGAGCTTTTCGTTTCTCGTCTGTCCACTTCAACTCCATCTTCCAACTTTTCTATCGATTTTCCAATTTACTCGTATTATTTGATTCGATCTGTTTCTACTTCCTACTACTGCCTTTCTACGCGCAATCGTTCAAATCAGAAATAGAAACAAGTTTCTATCGATATTACGTATTTCTACGTATGTACAAACAAATTACTTACTGAAATTACGTTCTTTATTTTATCAAGATGAAATAATAAACATTGCCGTTCCATCACCTACATATTTTCGTTTAACTCTTTGAAAATTATTAAATAGGACAAAATTGATTATAAAATTGATATAAAAATGTAGAAATCTCGGCACAGTAGCTCTCGTTGCAGTACACTCGCACTTCCCGTAGAAATAAATGCCAAATGATTTTTAAACTGTGTTGAGTGTGTGCGTGCGTGCGTGCATGCGTGCGTGCGCGCGTGTGTGTGCTGCAGCGAACAAGGAAATATATGTTTACTACATTCAATGCGGCACGATCTCTCTTTCTCTCTGGATTTCACGATCCAGTTTAAAGGACTTTATATCAAGTGTTATAGTCTCAACTGTATACATTAATTCTTGTCAAATTGTTGACAGGTAATCATCGTTGATACGTATCACGCTGATGTGGACTTGGCCGACAAACACATTTCTTTCTTGAGCATTTAACGTTATCATCGATGCGAGCGTTCATAACATGTGTTTACGGATACACATGCTACGTACAATGTGTGGTTATATGTAGAAACTTGCGCGAGTGCACTGCGAGAGAGGCAGAGGGAGAGGGAGAGGGAAAAAGAGAGACTTTAAATACATTTTCAAGTCTAGCACGTACCATCATTTATTCACTAAACTACTAATTTATTTCAACTTTTACTAAATTACAGTTCTTCGTTCGATCAAATAAAATTAAAATGTTTGTCCTTCGCGTAGGTGGAAAACGGTACGAAATAAAAGATCATCGTGCGATCGAAGAAAAATAACATCATCTCAAATAAGCGAATTTGAGGTTTCGCTTCATCGAAGCGCTCCTTTCTTCGAATCAACAAAGATGAAACGTTGCGATTTGCGATAAATAAACATTCGTAGCGTAATGGCATTGTGACACGACACGATGGTATTGTGGCGCGAAAATCATGGGAAAGAACATTCGCGTTGATAGTCGATCTATGTCGTATCGCGTTTGTAGATCTTTTTTTTTTTTTTTTTTTTTTTTTCATTTTTCATCGACTTAATGTCACGTTTCTTTTTGTACAAATGTCCATCGTACACTGTGCAAAGCATTCAGACAAACACAAAGTGCCTCGTGTCATCGTTAAGCCCTTGAGAACTTGAGCGAGGATCAGATCCGATCGATTATTTTAAACGAAAAACATTGTATCGTCTATTCGTCTAATATATCATGCGATGATTACGAAGACCTGTTTTCGAAGTTTCTTGTACTCTTCGTAACAATTATGCGCTCGAATCAAGAGTGATAACTGGCAATGTCACTGGTAACTACAATTGGCGTCGTTGCGATTCCAACCTATTGAGAGGTTAACCGAATGTTTTCATCCGAGTGTTGAATCGTTCTTTACCTGATCTCACGTGTACGAGGTTCATCTCGGTCTGTATTAATTAACCGATTGTTAACACGATTTGGAGATTTTTATATGATTTGGAGGTGATAAGAGATGGAGCGCAACGAAGAAGATTGGTCGATAGACTGCTCTGACGACGAAAAGTACGAAATGGATGGAAAAGTGAGTAAAAGATGAAGGAAATACTTACCAATAGAGTTTTGTTTATTCAGTTCGTTCAGCTTTCTTCCTTTTATTCTTGCATTCGTTTAGAACGAATGGACTCTGAAACCTAACGACATATTAACATTGACCGAAGCCCTCGAAGCTAATAACAGAACTTTGGAATTGGAATGGAAGTGTCCAGGTAGAAGAGGTCCGTCTCCTGTTCCCACAAACATTCGACAACAAGATAATGGCTCGCAGGAGTACAAGTAAATGTTACACATACTGTGGCTTACGAAAATACTTGAACATTTGTAAAAGCTTTACGAATATATATTATATCGGGAGTTCTATACTCCATATTCCATATGTACGTATGTACGTATGTATGTATACAAAAATTATAAGCGTAATATTATTGTAAAAATCATCAAAGTGTTTGAGTAATCATTATTAATTATTCTGCACCATTATGTTGGTGACGCGATACTTGGAATCGATTTAGCATGTTCGAGACTATTATTCTGCATGGTAGTAATCTTTTTTTAAAGCATATACGTGAAAAAGAAAGATTCAAAGCACAGACACTGAAAAGAAATATTCAACTTTAAGGGCTTATAGCACTCAGCCTCCCAAGAGCAATGCTTTTCAATCAATCAAAATCGATTTTCCTTATTTATCTATGAACCACTTTGTCTCATGTACACACGCACAGACACACACATACACATATAGTACAGTTTGTCATCATTTTCACAATATCGTCACCGGTCATTTCATTTGTTTCTTTGTTTAGGACAGAAGAAAAGTCAGACTTTGATTTCATGGATGAGATGTCGTCGCCGAGATTACCAGTTCGTAGAACTGGAGAAAGTACTCCGAAAGGAAGCGCTAAGAAAAAAACTGCAAGTTTCAACGGTGTACTGTCCACCATGTTGCGACATCGTAGATTGGAACAACAGGAAATTAATTCAAGTCCAAAAAAGATTGAATCGCCTGTATCAAAGACACAGCCGACTTAATTGTTTCATCGATGCCGTCGCGTTTATGTATTTATAACGAATTGCGTATATATTTCAATACTTGTATAGTAATTAAAGTCTGTCGTGTTTAGTAATCAAAATTGTACATATACATATGTATTTAGTATTAAAATTGTATACTTTATATTCATACTATGTAACTGAATAGATAGATAAATGTGATTTAAATTAGACAACGTTAGACAACGTGTCCTCTACGATACGAATGATACGCGTTACTCGCGTACGAATACTATTTTAATTCAACAGTTAGATATAGTTAAACAGCGTATATATTTATTCAACAGAAAGATGAACGAGATACGATGATATATCACTTAACGTAAGAAAATTGAGAGAAAAAGAAAATAAATTGAAAAAGAGAAAAATGAAATACACGTAATTTCACGTCTTCTTTTCTACGGGTGCGTAGCCGCTCGTAGCCCAGTCGGGGAAATCTCTAATGTTATGAATGAACATACCCCATGTGACAAAGTTAATGCAATTTACTATGAGACCATAAGTGGAAGGACCGCAACCTCCCGTCATCAGCGATTTAGTCGGAATACGTCCAACAACTGATACAATTGCATTCGGAGGTGTACCGACTGGTAATCGGAAAGAGAAAGAACACGATATAGTTGCCGGTACCATCAAATACATTGGATGCATCTCCATCGCAACGCACTGTGTAACAAAGCAATCGTGTACCAAACAACTAAATTGGTGGTAAAGTACCGAATAACGGTGTTGTTTTGTCTGAGTAACTCTTTACCATCTGTGCGATAACTGGTAAGGTGATGTTTGCGATTCCAACGTTTGAAGTAAACTCCGTAATAGTGCCAATAAAAAAACAAACAATCAACATGATGAAAAAAGGAGGCAAGTAGCGCAGCGGTACCAATGTTTCACCGATTTTTCTTGCCAAACCGGAAGCCATACTGCCCCTTGATATCGCGAATCCACCGCCCAAAAGGAACATTAAACTCCAAGGCATTTTCCTTTGGATAACGTCCCACGTGATCAAACCTTCCGAAGATTTGAAGGGTCTTTCAGCAGCTACAAGAACAGAAGCGACGTATAAATAAACAAACAGATTGTATTGTACAGGAAAGTACAGGAAAGCCGTTGGTCATTCATTTGTTTCTTCCATACTTACGGTCTTTGCTCCAGCTACGAAGAAAATTAAAATCTTTCGGAATAAAAAACATCATGACAGATATGAATATGACAGGCACTGAATCTCGAAGATCTCTGTGGATCGATTAAATATACGCGATGAATTTCGTATTTTTCAACAATGGCGGACGAATAAAAAGTACGTAAACGAAATATCTTACATCTCCGTTATCACTTCGGCCCAACCTTTTACGAAGCCAGGTTTTCGAAATAGCCATAAAAATATGCAGATAAGAAAAAGACCGGCAACTGCTCCTTCGTGAAATCTAACGTTACCCAATTCTTTGTATCTTTGCTCTATCACCTTTAAACAGTTTTTGAAATTGGTTCAATAAACGAAACGAGTTGGCGGTCTGTAAACGGTCTGAGAAATCTGCAACTGCTCGTTACTTGATTCGTAACCAATTCTCCTTCGATTCCAATGTTCGCTACCTGTGCATCTTCACTGTAAGGTCTAAGGTAACCCATGTAAACTACCCGAAGATAGAACCACGTCAAAAAAGTATTAACAATCATTTGCGGTAACGAGGCGATCATCCACTGCGTAAAATTAATGCCTTCGGAATCGGGAAATATACTTTCGAAAATGCCCTTGAAAGTAAGGTTAGTACCGGTGCCTACGAGCGTCCCTGTACCTCCGAAGGTTGAACAGTATGCTGCAGCTAGCAGATAAGCTGTTGTTATCCTTGTCGGTTGCTGTTCCCTACGTACGATACGTAACGTTAGAATCAGAAAATTATCATTTGTTTCTTTACTTTCTTCCTCTCTCCCTCCCGCTCTTCTTTCCTTCCTTCTCACCCTTCCTTTCCTTCACTTCTCTCATTTTATTCCCTAATTTTATACTTATTTCTGTTTCGTTTACACTCATTTACGTATGTTACTTCATTTTATATATCTTACGGCGGATCTAAAGATCCAGGAGGTGCCGGTAGTTGGTCAAAGACACGACAGTATCCAGCCTAAAAGGAACAAGGGAATGAAAATAGAACCAGAAAACGAAAAGAAGAGAGAAAAAAGGGAATCGAGACGTTAAACCTGTTCTAATTCGTTTAAAACAGCAAATATGATTGGTACCATCATAGCGGTTGCAGCAGTATTCGAGACCCACATGGATATGAAAGCTGTTACGGCGCAAAGACCACCGAGCAATTTTCCATGAGTACAACCAACTGTTTTCATCACCCCAAGAGCGATTCGTAGATGTAAATTGCTGTGTTCGATCGCGATAGCAAGAATTAGACCTCCTATGAACACCATTATAGTATCATTCATGTAACAAGCACAAGTATCTGCCGTGCTTAACACTCCAAATGCTGGAAATAACACCACTGGAATTATCGAAGTAACCGCCATGGGGAAACATTCTGTGATCCAATATCCAGCCATGATCAATATGGCATAGGCGCATCTAGTTTCCTACAAAATAAATATCTGACAATTAATAACTAACAAAAAGTTATATATAAGATTTCAGCGACCCGTGGATATTATTATTCGAAAGTTATTCGGAATGTGAAACACACGATATGCACGTTTTTCAAATTGTGTCACAAATATAAATTTATTTGTACAATATAAATCTGACGCAAATGTAAATTCTGTTCTATTAATTGAAACTCGATACCCTGTAATTGAAAACAAGAAGAGGAGGGATCAGAAGCAGAGCCCAAATTACAGCAAACAATATTTTCCAATATATCTTGAGAAACCGCAGAGTGAGAATTAACTTTTCTCGTTTCGACAATGTTTCTTCTTCTCCTGACAGCATATTTCTTTATTTCTTTCGTTCCTCTCAGGGCAGAGACGTGTTTGGTTAAACAGCAAATCCTGTCTACACGCGTTTAATTTCTCTGTTTCTCTTTCGTCATATTTGTCAATTTTACGATTGTTCGTTTGTTTTTTTTTTCTTTTTTCTCGTGACACAAGTGTTTCCTGAGCTAACCTTTCTTTGGAAACGAAAATTTGACATGTAGCGAGTTTCGTTCAGCCTAGTCAGCAGCGACACCTATTTCCTACGCTCGATCGTTCCGCCGAAAGGTACGTTTCCGGTGAATTAACAGCGGCAACTTTGTGAAACACGAAAATTTTAAGAGAGCGCAGAAAGATAGCCAGCTTTTTAACAATTACGAAGGAATTTATATATTTATAGTCGTCGAATTAGTTAATTATTTAGTTAAGAGAATTTAGTTAGTTGGAGAGTAATAGAAGAGAGCAGAGTAAGATAATCGACCGCAATCAACTTTGTTTAACAATATATATATTCGTTGAGTACATCCTGTATATCATATACTCACTTCAAAAGAGTCTGCGAAATTTCTTTTCGCAGTACGGTGACCTTATTAATTTATCGTACCTACGATATTGAAACACTAGCGCCGCGTTGTGACGAAATGGTGGAATTAGTTTCTTCGTGATAGAATTAAAAAAATTAAATTTGTTGGCCCGTAGGCGAAAGATTTAAGCTGTTGCGTAAGGAAACAAATTAACGGACAAGCTTCTCTGATACTGTCTCGATCTCTCACGTAATTGATCATATGCAATTGGTACGAAATAGCTTATTTTGACAGAGACACGCCACCTATCGACATGCACGAGAACTAAAATATTGATAACCATGGCCACTTTAATGACATTGAATGGCATTTTTAAATATTTTGACACTAGAAATTGCAAAAGAAGCTAATCAACAGTTGCATCATCTCTTAGATTTCAGATCCTGAATTTTCTTCGTCCATTCTGTTTAAAGATTTTCAAAAATTTGACACGATACGTCGAAATCCTTTTTACATGAACGTTTAATTTCTCGCAAACTACGTCTCGAATTTGGCTCGAAGACGTTTGTATAACGTAACTGAAAATGCCAGCTTTAGCTTCTGTATTCACACACAGAAGTTAACCGCGTGAAAAAGTTTTATTATAATTTGTAATAATAATAACGTGACGCGATTAATTCTCTACAATTTCGCCGCCACGTGGCGCTAGTGTTCCAACGTTCATGAATCGATTAAATTTCCATTCGAAAAGAAAAAGCTAATTCACGTTATTAATTTGCGAACAATTACAATTGCAGTCGTCTATAATTGACTCTCGGCACATTCAGTCGTTCGATTTCATTCGTTCGAAGCGGGAAATAAAATAAAAATTCGATTTATCGGTGCTGACGATGCTACCATGCTACCATGTCAAAATGAAGACCACTTACACCATTTGCGTATAATTGATCATTACGAAATAACAAACAGCGAAAATTTCTTGGAACGAAAACTTTAATGTTATTTCTGGGCAGCTCGAAAATTCAGTTTGTAGCGCAAATAGACTAGCTCAACCGTTTCGTTAAAACGCGGCGCTTGAATTTTATTTGCAAAAAGAACTAACTAAGAGGAGGATTAATTCGTGAAAATTTATCATCGCACGTTCTCTATTAGATTTTTATCCTCCCTAGTTGGATCTAACCTATCTAATCTAATTCGTCGTTAGATCCTCCTACTCTTGCATTTATAATAGATTTTATTACGCACGTTTAAGATTTACGAAACTTCATTCGTCAGACTCGCACACGGTACACGTACAAATTTGAAAAATTGAGAAACATATCTAATAAATTTTACATTTCTACGCGATTTATTCCCACCCTATTTATTCACACGAAAAAGGTTTTAATTAAAGCTGTTAGTCGTCACTTTCAATTCGAGTCGAATAAAAGACAGTTACGAATGAAACACACAGGCATTAACATTTTGGAATATTTTGGAATATTTTGGAATGATTGGATCTCTTCAGTCGAGTTTATTGATCTTTCAGGCATTTCGTAAGTCGTAAGTCGTAAGTCGTAAGCGAAACGGAATCTATCAACATATTACGCTCAAGATCTCGAAGAAAGCTTAAATTAGGTTAAAGGCTTAAAGTCATATTACATTTTGCATATTTCCAGCAACATTTTCGAAGAGCAGATAGTATAGTACAGGCAACAACAGTTTCGTACAATTTCGAACAGCTAGTACAATTAGAGAGTAAGATATTCGAAGATATGCTCGCACATACTTCAGTATATTCTCAATACTGCAACGACACGAATGACATGAATTTTTACTTTTATTTTACATTTGTAGCGTGATCTCGTACAAATCTCGTACGTGGCGCGCTGCTCCGAGAGCCGCAATAACGCGCGAGAGAGGGCGATCTTGAAGCCCTTTACACCCTTTACACCCACGCGTTGTTCTCACTGCATCGCTTTTGACAGTAGCTGTCCGCGTTAGTCGCATCGATGGAATACAACTTGGACAACTGAAGGCGGGGTGCACGTTTTAATCTTTGTACTTTCTTAGAATTTCGAAAATATATAACTTTGTATTTCAGTGCGCGCGTGCGAACACACGAACACACAGACACACGAACAGGGGAACACCGTTCCAAGTGTCAGGTAAGTGAATCGTACGTTACACGCGCAGTGTGCATTTAATTTCGGTGTTTTATCGAGGTGCTTTTGGGTTTTTATCGAGCTGCGCTGCGCTGCGCATCCTCCAGCAAAGTGAAAAAAGAAAAAGAATGGAATACGTACGTATTCCACGCAATTGCCAATTTCTTTTTTCTTTTTTCTATCTATTCCTTCTACTCTACGTCTGTCTCGTTCTCGTTTCTCTTTTATCTTTTACTTAATATTTCATACTTGAACGTTATTATAGAATCGAAACCGACGACTAATTGCAAGTGAATTGCGATGAATTTCAAAGTAATGTCAAAGAGACGAAAGCGAAAGGAGACGGCAAAAATTTTTATACGTTTATACGTTTATGCGTTTTACGTGAAATTATCGATAGGTGGGTAAACGGAGAGATAGATAACACTTACGTTTTACATTTACGAATGCATTCTCGCGTCAATATGTAGTACCTACATGCTGCATGTTACATCTTTATTTTTATTCTACCATTCATCTTGCAGTATCTTACGCATACTTGCGTAGTATCTATGCATGTATTTGCACTTTTCTTGTTCTCGTTCTATCTGGCTCTTCTTCCGTGTTTGCTATTATTTCATTTCTATCTTTATCTTAGTTTAGGTTCGACGTTTCGCATTAACCGTATTCCGCTCGATCTATAATTTTACGTAAAATTATTCAAACTTTTAAAAATGTGAAATTTCTACAAGTGGCAAATCTATAAAATTTCCATCAGATAATTTTTCAATTGACTTTTCAATCGATACTTGAGCGATTCCAGCGTTGATAACATTTTGAAATACAGTTTTTAGTTTTCTTTTCGTTGTACGAGAAGATGGACAAACGAATTGGGAGGGAGGGGGAGGGGGATGAATCGGTGGAAAAGGGAAAAGGACAACTGAAAATGAAAGAGAGATCCAGCCGAACGAGTCCAGCGTTTGCAGGATTCCTTTTTTATTTAGAATTTAGAGTAAAAACATGATTGAATAAAAAATGAAACGATTATTAGGCCTACAAGTAGGAACCTCTTTACTTACTATGCGATGCCTCTATTACCGCAGAGTAAAAAAGATGTGCTCTGTGTGTGTGTGTGTGTGTGTGTGTGTGTGTGTGTAACGTTTATCGATGGCAGACAGTCGATAGTTTTTGCAGTGGTTGTCAAAAACCAACGAAAGAATAAAGAACGTCAGTGCCAGATGCTTCTTCGAAGGAATCGAACGAGACGAACGTTGAACTTGTTCTCCAAAATTGTCGCAGTCGAGCGACTTGAACTTTGCACTTGGGTGGCTAAGGCGACGTGTCGTACGTCGTCGAGTAAATAACAAAACGATTGCCGATCGGAATAAAGGAATAAAAGATGAGGCGAGGCGAAATGAGACTCGAGGTGGAGGCGAAGCTAGGGCAGAGAAGAGGGTGAGAAGAGATTGGCGAGGGTGAGAGACACTGGCACAGCCGACAGTCGAAAGAAAGACGGGCAACTACAGGGCCCTGGCAGAGAAAAGGAGAACACCAATTTACCCATACAGTTAAAGAGAGTAACAACGTCTGTACATGCACATACATACGTACAATGTACAATGTACGTACGTGCAATGGCTGGAGGGACGGCGAGTGCCGCGATATCGATCCCACGCAATATCGCGGTTGTTCCTAGTAGTGTTTCCGCGGGCGCGGGCGTAGGCGTAGCGACGTCGAACGTGGCCACGAGGTGGTAGTGGTGGTGGTGGTGGTGACGGTGGCGGTGGTGGTGGTGGTGGCGGCGGCGGCGGTGGCGAAGGTGGTGGCGAGCGCGGCGGCGTTGGTGATAGTGTCTTTTTTGCCGGTGGAAGAGCGTGACCATTACTTGTCAACTTTGTGCACTTATTGTAATCATCGGCCTTCGTATGTACATGAGACTGAGCATTTCTACTGAAAGAACGAACGATCTTCAAGATCCCGCAAGATAAATACGACAGTTGATTGAAAGTAATGGTTAACAGTGCCCCGCACGCTGTGTCCCTGAACTTTGAAATCAAACGAATCCGATAGGTATATATTTCAGATACTTGAACAATTCTATTCTTTCCGCGAAAAGGATAGATTATTATTATTATTATTATTATTATTATTATTATTACATGTATCGAATATTCAGTGGCCACTGGGAGATGGGGGAAAGGAAAATGGGGCAGGAAAGCCACTACAGTGGCTCGTCGTGAAGGTGTTTCATTACTATCGTGGGAACCTTTTATTTTTATGGATAGGTGCATTACGCGCCTATCCATATGAAATATTTTGATATTTCACAGATCTCATCGTAACGAGACTCGACACGATCACGACCGTGTTGGCGCATAGAAGTTGCGGGACCTGACTTGCAATCACAGTGAGAATTTAGAATTGGAAATATTATTAGCCAAGTGTATCTTGCAAGGATGTATATATTTCGCGACAACGTTTGAACGCTGCTCGATTCGGTGGGATCGCATTTAACACTTGGCTATCTCGGGTATCTTTAAAACAGGTATTCATATATTAATTGGTATCATACATTAATTGTTTTATTAAATACCCTACATTTGTCACATGCATTGTAACGAAATTGTGTCGCATCTCGTTACAATTTTAATTTCAAATTTCGAGAAATATTTGATAAGCACGTATATGCGTACGATAAGTAAGTATATGCGATATAGTAGGATACGATATAGCATTGCAATAATTGGATACGTGAAAGTTTTCTATGGAAAAGTTCACGTAGCTACCTCACAATCCACATGTTGTCTCATACTTGTACGAATTGTAAGAAATGAAATTCATTTTTAGCGAAATGAAAACTATAGCTAAAAATTTGGATAAAATCAGATGAAAAATATGAAGGAAAGAAAGCAGTTTATCAACTGATAACGTTTATCGTCTTGCAGATAATATCAACGAGCGTGCGTGCGTGCGTACGTACGTACATCGTTCGATCCTTGGTTCGAAAATGTGGGGAAGAGCAAGTATGGCAGCTGTAATGGTTTTCCTTCTAACGTGTTTATGCACGTTGAACGTGGCCTACGCCAAAGGTTTCAATTTCAATTTTAATTTTAATTTTCAATTTTAATCCTTCTAGATCCACTTGATTCTGATTCGCTGATTCGTCTGATTTGTCGATTAATTTCCTTTTCCCTGTAACGAGAATGTAACGCAATAAGATTCCCAACGAAGAATTCAGAGTTAAGAATAAACTTACCTAATTTTCAAATTTCTGAAGAAAATCAATGAATTGTTTAATTACATAAATTGCACGTTAAATCATTCGTTATTTAATTAAACGTTAGCATACACGTTACATTTACAACACGTAGAATTTACAAGTATTACGTACATCGTATGTAGCAAGAGCAACCAACGAAATTTTGCGCATTTTGCAGGAAGCCTCGCGGACAACTCTGCCTCGAGCGACACCGACGGGGAAAACATTTTTGAACGAGCAACTGCATGGTTATGGAGTCAACGAAACAAAGATGCCGGTTGGGGGAACGATACTCATCGAGTATTGCTAGTTCTTCGACTGGGCAATCTGTCGCGAGAAGATAACGTTGCGCCCGCGGCTCCTCTCGAATTGCAACTCAGCAGCAAACAGATGGAACTTGAAATTGTTTTGCTTCTATGGAGGTAGCTATACGTGTAGCTGTTTAGCTACGTAGCCGTTGCTTTCACACTGGACTTGATCGTCTTGACGTACTAACATAAATACCGGTGAGAATACCGTCTCTACTCGACGTAACCATTTTTCGTAACCTTCACGATCGAAAGGTTCACGTTCGAATCAACGAATAGAACAGACTAATAATCTTGGGTATATCGAGAAGAGCGCAACCTCGCTGGTCGCTGCTTTCGTCAAGATCGGCGTCGACCGTCGACGTTCGAGTAATTTCGCTAGTACCTTCAGCTTACAAGATTTACTACAACCTCGCTATATTGATTGTCAACCAATCCAATGGCCAACGTACCACACACGCACGCACGCACGCACGCACGCACGCACGCACGCACACACTTGTACGACATGTACATCACATGGTATAATGTTCAACTTAACCAATCGTTCACCAAACGATTACGATACAGAGTATCGTAGCTTAATCTTTATTCTTTATTGGAACGTCGTTATATTCGGTCGAAGATATAATAACACGTGTTTTTCCATAGGCACAGAGAAGTTGGCTTTTCTCCGGTTCGCCTAGCGCGCTACACTCTTGCCTTAAATGCCATGTGCACGGATCCAAGGCAATTTCACGGCCACGATTTGATTGGAACGCTTCAGCATCACGAACCACCGACCGATTATGAGTTTGCTCTTACCACGTTAGCTGCGTGCAACGCGCAAGCTCACGTGCGAAAAAGGCAGATACGTCGACTGCTTGACATCGCGAACGCCGCTCAAGATCACAACGTCGGTGAGATATCCGTCCATATTCCGATCGATTCTGTTGTTCCGATCTATCTCGCGCGGATGTCGCTGGTATTGTCGATGCCGTGTTCTATATCTACTCGTATCGCGTACTCGCGTATTCTCGCGCCAGTATATCTACGGCACTTTTACATCCATGGCAGTAGCTTATGCCATGTACCCCACGGTGTACGGCTGTGAAACTGTAGCTACGTAAAGAACGTAAGAAACGAAGAAACGTAATATTATAATTAAACGACGATTAGTTACAACGATTTTTTTCTTCCCGGCCATGGTCTTGGATTTCAGGCAATTTTCTTTCATCTCTTTCATCTCTTTATAATTCGTTCATCTCGTCACATCTTTCTCGTTGCTAGATACCGTCGCGATGGTGATCTTAGCCTTAAAGTGCATCGTTCAGGATCACCGACATCGAAATCTCCATCATTTCGTGCGTAAACCATCGATTGGTTTAGCGCAACAGCAAAGACTCGATGGCAGTTTCGGAGATGTTCGGACAACGGCGCTGGTAATGCAAGCTCTCGAAGAAGCGGAGAACGAGCCGGCCGACAATTGGAACAGATCGGCCGCTTTGGCATGGTTAAGCAGTCAGCAACGAGCCGATGGATCGTTCGCTGGTGACGTTTGCGCGACCGCCGAGGCGCTTCTTGGCGTGGCACCACGTGGTCTGGCCAGCATCCGGACGCTCGATTGTGGGCAAGGGCTTGCCGAAACTTTACCACCGAGATTCGCTACAA
>CAJDYZ010010655.1:81411-91521 GCA_903986555.1 Heterotrigona itama | reverse complement strand
AGAGAGAGAGAGAGAGAGAGAACGATGGTAATCGAGATCGCGGAGGAAGCGCGATTATACGGAGCGTTTTCGCGTCGAGAAAGTCGTCACGTTCCAAGGACTCGCGAATAGTCTCTCTGCAGGCCTCTTCCTCTCTCTCTCTCTCTTTCTTTTTCTAATCGACCTCGAATCTGATCAGCGTACACCTAGATTCCTGTAATCACCGGATGCTTGACTCACGCGGACAATATCCTGTCCTGGTGTTGCGGCATCCGCTGTTTCACTCCTACTTGTTTCGATACACGTACCTTCTTTTTAACGATCCTCTCCTTCATATTGTTAACTTTTCGCTCTCGGGATTGCAGGAAGCTGGGACGTCTGTGAATTAATTAATTTCTTATTTAGGATAATTTATTTAGAACCCTCTGGTCAAGATTTTGAGGAGAATCCTATCTCTCTTTCTTATATGATAAGTTTAACAAGTGTCGTAAGTAAATTTAGACACGTTGCAATTAGAACTTCTCGTCAGTACAGAAATCTTCGATCCAGGCATCGTCACTCGGTCAAAGATCAATCGAGACAGCTTCATCTCGAAACATACGATAATCGAGCAGGTGTTTCCACAGTTCGCTGGTGCTTTTCCACCAAGGAACACCTATAGATATAAAGGATCGTTAGGAAGGGTCGCGTGTCGGGAGAAAACTTACTCGAAAGTAAAGAGAGCGAGCCCGCGTGGACATCGTGGCGCGCAGCGGACGCAATTAGGGATTAACGAGCATTTAGCCCCGGCTGGAGAGACGAATAATGGAGATTCGATGGCGCAGAGAGCGAGAGGTGCGCCGGATGGCAAACCAAGGGGTGGCCTTATGGTTCCTCCTGCTTTGTGCCCGCGAAATACTCTCGACTATGTGTTGGGCGCGTTCCAGTTGCACGCTGGCTCTTTGCTCGCCCGTCTGTCACTTCTGTTTACCATCCGCCTGTTTGTTCCCAGCCGTCGGAGAAAATTATACGGAGAGATAGATCGATGGCCTTTGGCGTCTTGCAACCAACGTGTACCGAACCGGCTTCTCACCTCGAATCGCTCGACAATTGCTTTTAAAATCTTCTAGGTTTCCAGCATCGATTCGAGAGCAATTTCTCGCCATCGAACGACGATATTATTTATTTATCGATTTTTGAAGAAGAAAAGAATTTTCACGATGAAGAAGTGATCGCAGCTTCAACCGGTGACGATGGAAAATTTGTCGATAATTTGAACTGATGTAATCTCGATCTCAATTGAAGACGTGAAGCTTCTACTTTTGACAGTCGTGAGTTCGTTTGCTTCAAAGATGATTTTACATCGGTGCGGTGGATGTAATATTTTTTTCTCGAAAATTGTAAAAATTCAGAGGCATTTAAAAAAAGTTTCTTCGCAATTGGATCCACCGCCCCTTAATTTTATTGATCTTTGAATGTTAGAATTGAACAAAAATTTAAGAGATTCTAACATTTTGTCGTTTAATTTTACTATTCAAAGTTTTGGCGAATTTTAAGGGATCGTTGTAAAAGAAAGATTTCAATCCTTAAGACCACATTAGATCTAGTGACGAAAAGAACTTGTTAATGTTTTCATCAAAGTTTGAATTTTTACAAATTTTAAGAAGTACTCTCATTTTTCCCAATTATAGAAGTTTGTGACATGAAATCGTCTTCAAAAATAAAAACACTTTCGATTGTCAAACTAGAGACCAAAATGGACTTTCAAATGGATCATTGTGTAATCTTTTTTCATGAAATTCGATCTTAAGATTATCGACGACGTTTCATTTTCAATTGTTTTTTATATATATATAAAATCCTTTTGCTTTATTGATCCCAAGAAACTTAATTTTCCCAATCTATCGATCCTCCACACATTTACACGAACCAATCCATTGGCTATCCATAGATTTAAACCCCATAAATCACGACTTGAATTTCGACAGAAACGGTTTTTCGTCCGAAAAAAAGGAACGACCGTTCGTGTGTACGGCAGAGTAAACGACGACCCACGACGGAAGCTTTTGTCTTGTCCGGATGCAGCGTCCTACTCGAGACGGCAAGTACATCTTTCGAGGCGCATGCCTCGCGGGAGAAGTAGCTCGCGAGTGCACACCTGTGTCTCACCTGAGCTCGGCCGTCCGCAGGAATGCGTTTTAGGGGTTCAAGTTGACAACCAGCGGCCATGTAATTGGGGAACGGAAAACATTGTGACGTCTCCATGGCAACACCCCGGAACATCCGTTAGCCAGCGAGGCTGTAGCTACTACGTGGACGGCTACGATCATGCTCGGAGCAACGTGCCCTAACCGACTGCACCCTTGCTTTATCTCCCGTCGTTTTCTTCTTCTTCTTTTTTTTTTTTTTTTTTTTTTCTCTTTACCAAAAACCCGTCTGGAGCTCGTTATTCCATTAGAGACACCCTCTTGCAAGGATTGTTCAATCATGGCAGCAGAATCGTTTCTAGGGTTGCTAGAGCTCGCTGGACAGGATGAAGGTTTTTTTTTTTATTGGTTCATCTATTTTGGTGCATTATAAATAATTAGGTGGAAAGAGAAATTTGGAACTCGAAATTCTAGAGTTGCTTGTTAATCAACAATTTTTGTCGACGCGAGGAGTTTCAGTTCAACAATCTCCTGCGAACTTTTAATTATGTTCAGAAGAACTTACCGCAGCCTGCAATTTGTCGAACGTCGGACAGATTTCGCAAATCCAGCGTGAAACAAACTACAACCGTGTCTGAAGTAATTCTAGAACCCTGTTTCACCTTTCACGATCCTCCACCTGTATCCGTTCACGCATCAGCCTCTACACGTCCCCATCTAACCCCGAGACCGCGTATACTCCGCCGAAGTAACCCGAGGTAACCTTGTTACGACCCGTACGATGCCTCTTGCGCGAGAATAAAAAGATATTCAGTTAATAAAGTAGCTAGACGATCCAGAGATTGTCGCGTCGAGCGCACGTTGGTTGAAATATTATATCGAGTTGAAAGTTCATTGAAACGAGTAAAACAAATAAATAAATGAAATTGAATACTTCCATTGAAAAAAGAATGTGCTGCGGATTTTTGTGTATTTTTGGGTGGGAATTCAAGAGTTTGGAAATCGATAAATAATGTTCAAAAGTACAAAATAACTACCTAAAAATATATTTAACGGATGGGATTTTAGTTTAAGAATTTCACAAGAATATAAAATTGCACAAATATTCGTAGGCTAGTTATTTTACAAGCTGCTTTTCGTGTCTTATGATAGTAGCGTAATTAGTTAAACATTTTTGTCAAAAGCTTTGACATGTCTGTCGTATAATAATGCCTATTCAATGCTGTAATGTTATCTTTCATCACTCTCCCCCTCGAGGATTCGCTCCCTCGACTCACCCTTCGAATTCACCCTTTGTATGGGTCCATAATCTTCATCATGTTCCACTGATTCCTACATCCGCTTAGTGGACCGAACAGCAAGTAGCACTGTGTTATCGTCGGATCATTGAGTCGACAAAATTGAAGACAGCTTGAGCATGGAAGGAATCCGAATTCTTCGACATTGAAAATTTAATTTTCAACACTTGTATATCCCCAAAATATTTTATTATCAAATTTAAAGCAGATTTTTAGGTGTAACTTACTTCTTCAGTATCATTGCATCCTCAAATTAACGATCTTATTATTGCTGAATTCTGCTAAAATAGTTATTCATTTCTGATCCGTGGAAGAAATGTAACTTGTTCAATACAACAAGGACTACGTTAGTTTTTTTTTTTTCTATTTTGATTATTTGTAAGACTACGAAATGATTGAAAGAAAAAAAAAAAAAAGAAAAAACACCCGTGCTGAAACATTGAAAATCGACTTTCTCCAAAAAATAAAAATCCACTTTCGGTAAAATATTTTCCAGTCTAGAGTATTATAACAGAGCCAAATTTGGTTTGAAGAGCATCGACGTGAGGCGAGGAAAGCCCATTATGATAGTCGTAAGTCGTATAATTTCCAACGACGCTATCCGTCACTGGTTTCTCCCTGTGGACCAGTCCTTGAGTCTATCATCCGCGCATCAATGGCTCCGTTGCGTGCACATATCCGTTTAACGGAGAGCGAACGACGGACGACGTCAGGTTGTCGACCGATTACGGTGCCACGGTTCAAGATCCCTCGAACAATAACGCTTGTCCATTGTTGCAGCGGGCATGCCTGTTGCGTCAAAGCTCCGCCAACAGCCCTTATGGCACACGACGACATAGTTCGAGTCCATTTGTCCGCTTGCAATATAGGATCCGTAATTCCGAAGGGCGAATCGCCCCTCTGAATCGTCTTCGTCTCTCTCTTTTATGATTATGGTTATGATTATGGTTCCAACAGAGATAATTGAATATGATTTTGACATTCGAATCGACTTTTCTTTCCGTAAAGGTTGTTGTCAGGAAGTAACGTTAAAATGGTTAAAATTTGGGATCTCAACGTTTGAAATCGTTAGAAATCTGACCTGTAGTTATTTAAAATTTCATGAAGGAAAACAGCATCTACAGACTTCGCACTAATATTAGACGTAATAATACAAAAAAATATTTCGAGGAATCCTTCTGGCAAGTATCTTCAGAAACCTATCTTCGAAATCTCACCCAAATTCTGTAACGCGGACCTAGAATTTCCTAGAATTTCCCCTGCTTATCAGTTATTCAATCAATTATCCTTCCACCCTTCAGTTTCATCCACCCTTCGTGATACTCGATCCAACTAGCCCAAGTCCCCTCTCCCCAAATCGGCAAAAATCTATATCCCCGCTAGGTCCTGAACGGGATCCTGAAACCACCCTCGATTTGCCCGGTGGGATCGCCTACTAATAAGGATTCGGTTTGTTTACACGCGGAGCGCGGAATCCTCGTGGCAGAAATGCGTTTATGAGAGCGGATCTCGCCGGATCCCTTCGGTGTGCCCGGATTAAACGACCGCAAGTATCTATGCGGGTCGGCGGTCGCCACGTCCATTTGCATATTAGCCACTCGCAACCTGGAATTACGAAGCGTCGTGACCCGTGCGGTCACGCACATTCGCATGTATGTATGTATGCCCCGCCTACAGACTCTGCACGCGTATCGAGTGGCGATATGTACGTAGTTAGCTATTCAATCGACATCGATCCTCATCGATATCGATCGATGGACCACGCGAGACGCTCGGGAATTAAATTGCCGTGTGATACGATAACACGCGCAAGAATCTCGGTGCTTCGGCCTCCGAGGGTACTTGGACAATGGCTTGTTCGAGAAGAATGGCCATTTCGAGCGAGTTTTAATGGCGGTTGGGGATTACGATGTTTTAGGGTGGCGTGCGATGTAAGTGGATAATGGATGTGACGTTATCCGTGCGTGATGTCCTCTTCCTCTCCTCCTCTTTTTCTTTATTTTCTCCTCATTTTCCTCCTCTTTATCGTCTTCTCATCCTTTTTCTCTTTCTCTATTACCTTCTCCTCGTCGTGTCCTTTATCTTCTTCGCGGGAGTTTTTGTTTAGCCATCGATCTCTATACGGAAGATGATCTGAAACGAGTCGTCGTAGAATCTTGTTGAGCATAGGATATTTCAGGCGTACCGATTTAATCAGTAGACCTACCGATCTTTCTCTCGATTTATTTCATTTCAGTTCTTCCCCTTTCTTTCTTTTTTTCTCTCTTTCTCAAAAATATATGCAATATATAATATATCTCAAGATATATTATATATTATATATTGCTAATATACACTCATTTATATAATCATACTAATTTACTTTTTTTATATATATTCGCACTAAATATTTTCTGTCTTCTACATATATTTTCAAATTGATTTTCGAGTCTTACCAGCATAAAATATTCTCTGTATAACCGTGCATAAAAGCTCTTCCACAACAAAAATTCGAGTGTCTCCTTCAAATTAAAAATCATTGTAGATTAATTGTCCAATCCCTGAAATTTCATTCGAAATCGGACCTGCTTGCTTGACACGAGAGATATTCAAACGATCTTCTCTCTGGAAAGGTGAAAAAACGATCAGCGATCTGTTCGATTAGCGCGAAGTTGTTTAAAATGGATATCGCGCAGCCGATCGATCGGACGTTCCTCCAACAATTTTCAGTTCTTCGACGATCGGTCGCGCTGTGTTCGCCAAGGAATGTTTCCCACCTCGAGCCCGAGTGTCAGCAGCTGCTAAGCCATCTCTGACGACATTGTGGCCCCTCGGGAGAGAAAAGTGTCGATCCCCGCAGCAATCGAACTCGCTTTCCCGAAGAGCGTGTCGCTTCTTCTTATTGAAACGCCAGCAGATCCGACAGAGATTTTTCTTTTTCCTTTGATCCGTCCTGGAACTAGTCTTGTCGAGTAAGAAGTAACGAAATCACATGTGTTTATGGTCCTGTCCTGCTTTGTGTTTCCGACGAAAGTTGAAGTTTACTTTCGATAAGAACAGAAGAATTTTATTAATTGTTTTTTTTTTTTTATTTAGAAGAACATTTACTGTCGCGGTTACGACACAAATTTTAGAAATTTTGCTGTTTTTTTTTTTTTTTTTTGTAAGAAATACTGATTTCTGGTTGAATTAAGAATTTTGTGAGACCGATTGTAATGCTCCATTTCGAAGATTGGAATTTCGTTTATATTTTTTCGTTTTCGTTCAATTTAGAATATTTATTAGTCATTATCTTCGAGCAAAACAATAAAAAATCGAAAAACAGAACAGAGAGTTGAAGTCTGAATAGAAAGAATTTATTCCATTTATTTCAATACGTGACATATTTAAAAGCGAACTTTCGAAATTTTCGTCTATCTCGAGTAGATTAGGTAGTATTCTGATAAAAAATACGGGTCTCGAATATCTGAAATCTAGCAAGGAACAAGATTGTTATCGAATATAATTGCATTTTAATTAGAATGAAATTGATAAAATAAGTTGAAATCCTTTAAAACGCTTGTAATCAAGCGTTTCGATAACAAGCAATCGTCGATTTCACGTATTCCCAGTTTAGTAGACGATGAAAGGAACAATAAAGACGTTAATTGACGTCGAAGTTTGTAGCGTCTCTCGGAATATCGATATGAAATTTCGTCCCCTTGATGAATAACGCATAAAAATCTTTTACGTTTTAAACGAGGCAGACGACCAGAGAGAGTTTGTTATATATTTAAATGCCAGAAATTGCGTTCAGCTGACGTCAGGCGCATAAAGCTTTCAGATAATGTGCGCAGTGAATAATTTTCAGTTAAGATTTCGCCTACGTGACCGCAAAAACTTTCTGAAAGTTTTATTTTTGTTGTAGCGTTTTATCAGCTGACGTCAGAGAAATTCCAATGAAATGAGCAATGTTAAATTTCTCGTCTAGGCGAGTGGAAAAATTTTCTAAATTTTCTATTTTTATTACTGTGTGTGTTATTACACACGACGACACGAACGACGGAGGAACGAAGCTTCCGATAAAATAAAACGAAATAGATGATAAATAAATAAGGTTTTACTCACGTGAAAATTTTTTTTTAAAATGTGTTATTTTTATTATGGGTATTTTTATTACAGCATCTGCAAAAGGGAGACGAGAAGACAAAGAATTGGCCTTGCTCGTTTTCCTCTTGTATTTTATAACATTGGCATTATTCACACGTGATACGTCTTCATAATCGAAAACTTTGTCGGCGTTTTATTTTGTCGATAGCATCGGCGCTCTTCGCAATACTTTCACGATTATAACGTATCGTCCAAGTATTATTATTATCCTGATGCTAAATATTGCTCCAACGTTCGCACTTTCTCAACTCTCTCGTCGAATGATGGGACTTCTTTTTTATTGATCACTGAAATTATGCAGATATTTATGATCAATTTTATACATGTTATAGAAATTTATTTATATGTAGATAAGGTTCCAATATTTATTATAATTTATTATAATTATAAAAATGATACTACAGCCTGACGAAAATATTCAAACATCCTTTATGTGTGGTTATACGAAATATTCGTAATTACCTGTGCATGAACAAATTTGTTTTTAGATTTTTATTCATTTATACTATTTAACAGTGCTGCATTGGATTTCAAAATATTTTACACAATTCGCAACACGTTGTATTCGATCAAGTCCTTTTTACACCCAAAATTTCCTTCCAACAGACATCTAAACCTTCGTCACTCCGTTTAATTGGCCCCAAATTAGACGTTCAGGGACCGAACACGACCGGACTACGCAGCAAGCAGACAAAATCCACCCCCCCAATTCATCGCGCTAATTCATCATAGAAGGCAAGAAGTGCCCCTGAGGGATGTTCAAGACTGATCTTGAACGAAACTGTCCTACCGCAAGTTATCCTTTCTTATTCCCTTCTGGAGACTCACCCGATAATTTCCGTTCGACAACATAATTTCTTTTCTTTCTCGTTTTTGCTCACGTCGAAAGGTATTTGTCTCGCGATAGTTTATAATAATTTTCGTGCTGGGGCTGTTGCTACTCAGGATATCAATGGACGTTCGACATTCACAAATTCTACTTATGCGTCGCAAACAGGATATCGGAAGGTTCCTTTGAGAGTGCAGACTCTATTGTATCGTGGACAAAGTTCTTTGAGATCGGTTCGCGTGTGGCTCGGATTAAACGCTGTGGTATTTAAATTCCTTTGGATGAGCGAGTGTCTGGGAATATCGTTGCATTGTATAATAATATTAGACTCCAATCTCTATGCAGCTGATCATAGTGCTAATGGAAATTGATGAAATCAAAGTAAAGTTGTTCTAGAATTCAATATAAATATTAATAAGAATTTAATGGGGTATTCAATTTAAATTCTTGGTAATTTAAATATTAATACTAAGTAGTGATACTTCGTACCGGAGTAATTTAACTTTATTTAGTATTGAAAAGACAAAAAGATGCTAGTGCAAGTAAGCTAGAAAATGAAAAGAGAATTCTTCAGTTAAAGTGAAATGGAAAGAAGCTGGTAAATTGAAATAAAAATTATCGAGGTCGATGGATGGAAATTTCGAGGCAATTATATTAGGAATTCAGTAGAATCAAGACAGAGGAAGTTTAGAGGAGATCCAGAATATTGAGAAACTCGAAAATCCTTTGACAGTGGCCGCAATTTCGACGTATTAATTGCCATGCAAATTAATTAGTTGTTATTGCAGGGTGTTGTTACACGAATTAATTAGCGGTTACTAGAGCGGAATGCTACTGCCAAAGTTTTGGAATTCTAAATATACAGAGCGGTTGGCAGATCTCGGCGCAATATACGATAAGCATTCGCCGTAGACAAACTTTTACGGACGAATATACGAAACATTTCAATTTCTATTGCAACAATAAAACTCGAAACCAATTGAAATATATTGTTATGCAAAACAGGAAGAGACTAAGTTCTCCGTCTCGAGAAAGGATGAAACTAAGGAAGCAGACGGGCTCGTTCTTCGGTTGAAACTTCCTAAAAAATTGCCCCTGCAAGTTTCATTGTCCCCTGCTCTTTTCCGTAGTTTCCAAAAGAAAAGCCGGCCGATACGCAAGAGGAGGCGAAGCACGTAACATCGCAGTGATAATGCGATGAAAGATGACTTCCATCTCCTGCGGAAGTGAAACTTATTTTCCGGGGTTATTGTACCTCTCGAGAACCGAGTAGAACCGAGCTGTTTACAGCTGTTTGACGAATATTCGCGGAGAATCGTATTGAACGTGGCCAGCTCTCTCTCTCTCTCTCTCTCTCCCCCCCCCTTCTCTCATGGTTCTGTTCCTCTTAACTCATTGTTAGACGGCCATGTCGATGTCACCATAAAATCAATACCCGACATCGTGGCCCCATAGATATTTAATGGTCTGTGGTTTTTCATAAAACAGGCGGATGTCGCTTGAAAGTGGAAAATACGATCGAATAAATCTTTTAGTCGTATTTGTAAGAGGTCGGGATTTATCGCAGATTTGAAAAATTTTATTCAGGAGTTTATTGCTCTCCGAGTAGGCAAATAATATTTTAGATGAATTTTGGTATCTAAGTTACTCGCAAAAGTGAGAACTTGAAATAAATGACGAAGATTCATATTTTTAATAGTATAATTTCCAAAAAATTAACGAACGAATGAAAGATGCATTTTTGTATCTT
>CAJDYZ010010655.1:27114-37612 GCA_903986555.1 Heterotrigona itama | reverse complement strand
GCAAATCTACTGTTAATTGCTTGATACACAGTACCTATAGTAAAAACAGTCGCAAGTTACGCAGGAATTTTGTTTCAATACTGTGTGTGTGTGTGAAAGTAAAATTATTTCAGTTCTTTAATGGTCAAGGCTGAAGACTTAAAGCCAAGGCCAAAGTAGACTAATAACTAAGGAGGAAATTGCTGAACAAAGTAAATTGAGTAACAACGTAAACCTCTGTACTTCCATTTCCAGATATTTCAATTCTAAATAAGCGACTGCATCTGCGAGAATTTAAGAGATTTAAAGGACACTTGGAATTTTATTCTTTCATAAGACGTAAATTGAATATAAATTGAATAGAAAGATTGAAAAGTATCTTCCATTTGTATGTAGAAATCCGGACTCCACTCGAGAAAGCCTAATTAAAGTCAAATGTCAAATTATCGTCAGTGATCCGATATTATATTGCAGAGATCAGGCGAAAGAGTTCGAAGAATCTCCTCACATCGAATGTGTCGAATCGAGTCGCGTTCGAGGTTCGAGTAAATCGACAGGCCCCCGATTTAATCGACGTTAGAGATCAGATACGACTCGTGTAGTGGAGAGCAGGATGGCTCGATCGATTTCCATCTGGAGAGCTTACCGAAAGCACGAAGAACGATGGGACGATGAGGGTGCGGGGGAGGGGAGGGGATGGGGGTGTGCTTCATCTCCTCCACTCGTGAAGTGTCAGCACGAGTGTCGTAGGTACTGAGAAGCCAACCGATGCAGCCAATGGTCCTGAACGAGACCACTTAGTCCTGACGGGTCACCCTCCAGAACGACGTGGCCATCATCGTCGAAACGACGTGTTCTCTTCGCCGACCTTCGTTCCGATCAGTCGATCCCGACAATCCGCATTAACGGCCCGACGACGATCGTTCTTGAATCGACGCTCGACTAACTTGGATACAATGGACCTCCAACGTTTCCAGTGAAATGAGATTAATCGAAATGAAGATTTTCACCGGGACGTTTCACCAATTGAGGTGAAGTTCTTGGGAGAGCGATGGGTTAGCTGGACGTGTTTTTAGGACGAGCTGAGTCGCTCGGGAACTGTTCCGATTGATTGAATATTGTATTAAGGAATTGGAGACTCGGACTCGAGGATGTGAAATTTATTTAATTTTTTTTTTTTGAAGAAGAAGAAGAATGGAATAATGGAAGAGGAAATTTGTAGTCAGGTTTTACTCTTTTGTAAAATGATCGAGTTTGTCTTGATACGAAATCATTTTGAATGATCGTCTTCGATTACAGAGTTATTTCAAAGTTTCATTCTTTTGCGAGAGAATAATAGAAAAAGGTAATTTTAGATTACCATTAGACATTATCAGACTCTACGAGGTAATCTGATAGTAAAAATAAATTCATACAGTTGCAGATGTTATTTTTTAAATCTATTTTGTGACTGTTCATTTACTGGAAGCTTAATTCAAAAATAAACATAATATGAAAAATATATAGACTGAAATATTTAGAAAATTAAGCAAGTCTATTCCACTGTAATTACTTCTTCAGTCATGCTCATAAAAATATTTGCAACAATAATTATATCATCTTCTTATCCACGGAGATAAAATAACGGAGTAAGAAGAATTTGTTTAAAAATTTCATTTCATTATTTCACTCTGGCAAAATCGTGCGCAGGAATATCGGAACAGATTCGCGTGCGAAAATATATTGAGATTGATTCCGTATTCCCGGTTCCGCGGTATGTTTTTCGTTCGAGTAGAACTGAAATTTTGATTAAGGGAGGAGCGACGAGGGAGCGTAAAACCGGGAGAACACGGGCCGACGGGACGCGAAATTCGAGAGGGAAAACAGAAGGAAAGCGGTGACCGCGAAATTAGGTCGAATGAAGACGCGGTAAAAGTTGTCGACAGCGGCCGGCTCTTCTAATTACTCGAAATTAAGTTAACGAGCAAAAGATGTCGGACGACGTGAGAGCTCCTCCTCTACTGGAATATCTTTCGATCGACACGGTTTCTTCTCTCTTTTTTATTAGTTTCCATTCGCGCGTCAAAAAGGAACGGTCAAAGAATAACCACTCGACAATTCGATAATACTTTTTGATCTCGATAAAATTGGCAGAAAGTTTCGTGTTTCGATATATCGTAACGAAATAGATAGTTCTCTGTTATACATTTATTCTTGAAAATTGTAAAGATTCAAACAATTGTGGGGAAACATTGAAAAATTTTTTCCCGACTATAAGATTCATCGCGACCTTGAAGATTGAAGTATTCCCTTTACAACGAGTTCTTAAAACTTACTTAAATACGATTTTTTTTTTTCACTATTAAACTTCGAACTCATTCGGATTTCTTGAACTTTTATTAATTTAATTAATTTAATGTTAAATTCCTCAATGTTTTCAGAGACGTTTGAATTCAGCATTCGAAAACAGTTGCGAAACAAAAAGAAACTTTAGGCAATCTGTTAGGCAATATTACCGTGGCAATATATTCGGTGAACAACGATATCACGGTTTTCGTTTTTATTGATCATGCGACGAAACAACGTCGGATTGGAAAGTCACGAGACTCTGGTTATTGTTTGGCGAGGTTGAAAACGTGGTGTATGTGACATGAGGCATCGTGCACCGACGTGGTTCTCGTTCTACGAAGCAAGAGAGACGGAATTAGCCGTGAAAAATGCGTCGAACGTGGCTACGCGCCATTTTGGAAGAGCTAACTGCCCCGTAAAATTGATTTCTGTCATTAAATCGGTTCACGATCTTACCAAGAGATTCTTTCTTCTCTCTAACATTTGGTGCGTCTTATTTTTCGAAATTTCCCTCGCGTTAGATTTTTATTATAAATTGCAACAATCTTTCAAATATAAATTCTGTATCGCATTTCGCGTTCAGACAGTCACTCTGTTAATCACTTTATCGATTCTTATTTTAAAACAGAAAATTCTATAATTTACTTCGTTTGTATATTTTGTTTTAATGCACACTAAATGAACGAACGATTCTAGTAATTTTGATAAATTAAACAACCTGTTACAAAGTTAATTACCTTGATTAAAATTAAATAAATTAATTACCTAAATACTGAGTTTTACTAAAAATTATATAACTTACTATTAGTGGATATAACGTTTAAAGAATTAAATGTTTAATTTTAACGAAATAAACGAATAAAAGGTTTAGCAATACGCAATATTTTCCAGAGTCCATCGCGAACAGTATAATCAATGGAAAATTCCATCTTCTTCGCCAATAAAATTTTCCTTTTCTACCATGCAAATGCCATCTTTCTCGCTAGACGAGCGACTAAAGTGTCTCGAAGTTCTTGCGGTCGCGAAACAAAGATGCAAAGGGGGGGCGGTCAACGAAAACGAATCTCGCTTCCCCGGAAAACAGCACTCTCCGTGCTGGATCCTTCACATAGAAGACTTTCGAGACTGTCTGAGATCGTGGGGTGGGTCCTTTCATGGCTTTCAGAGCGTCGCTCTCGAAAAAGTACGCATTACCCTTGAGCAGCAACGCGGGGGTGGTTCGCTAGGGGTGCGTCGCACGCGTTTGCAAGACGCAGCCTTGGTGAACCGCACCGACGATAAAAATTGCCGTCGACGTGCCTTCAAGGAAAATATCTAGGCGCGGAGCCACCTTTCTATTTTCCTGTTTATTCGATTTTCTATTTTATCTCCGCCATTTCTACGTGTTTGCTCAATTCTTTTGTTCGACGTTGCGGCTCTTGAGTCTTCTGTCTGACATGTTTCACTTTTATTCACTCGATTATTAAATATACATAGTATTTTTACAAAATAATACGTTTTAGTGGATGAAAGAAAATATTTATAGATATGGTTGGATGAATAAATGCGGATGGAAGAAAAGTTTATAAATATTGTGATTCTAAATTTTGTTTATTTTAGTGAAACTGAAATTAATTAACGTTAGTAACGGTGATTTTATATTTATTCACTACTCTCCTATAAATATAATTCTCCTACATACTAATATAATATTTGACAGTAATAAAGATATACTAATTCTGTAATAGAAATTATACCAAACGAATTCAGAATAAAAATGTAACGCAGCAATCTGAGAATTCAACAGAGTTTTCCCCGTCACGGATCGACGAAACTTTAATTAGAGATCCTTCGTCTTGGAAATGCTCGATGTGTATTCAATTATTACGCGGATCATTAGCCTAGATCGCGTTGACAGAATTGGAATTCCACGGCGTGTAAATTATTCCGCGGCCGTGGCAGGGTGAACGGATCCAGGCGATCACGAAGTTCGTCACACCGGAGATTGTTGAACGAGAAATTCAATTTGGAAGTTAACAAACCTGGCCGGATTATGCCGCAGCTAATTCTGTGTCGTAGCATCGGTGGACAGTGGCGTTAGTTCGGCTCGTTTATGTGTACGCACGCGCGTATGTCGCTTCAATTAATCCCAGGCAGTTTGTACCTTCGGATAGATTTAGTTCATAAATTACCGGGTTAATTAATATTCAGGCCCGATTGCGCGTGGATCAGCAAACGATCGACAAGCTGCTGTTCTCGTTTCTCGTTCTCGCTATAATCATCCCATTAATCAGGTCATTTTAACTGGGGAATTACCGTAATCGTGAGATTAAAAGCCCATAGAGATGAGTCTGTTTATTTTATCTCTTGCATGTGTGAATATGATTTCTTTCCCAAATTTTCATTTACTTGCTTACAAGAGAAAATATTACTAGTTAGTTGTGTAACAATAAAGGAAGACTAGAGAACTAGTGATTTATTTGTGCATTGATGGAACGCAATAATGGTGAAAATAGATGGAGAAACCATTATGAAAATTGCATATTATTATCATTTATTAACAATTCTTGCACATCTCTGAATATCAAAGTATGAATGTTTACATTTATCTTGTATCAAGTATAACATTCGTGACTCGCAACTGGTAGATAATTTTAAAATTAATGGTTAAAGTTTATATATGTATTTATGTATGTATTCAAGTTTTTGATTAATGAAATTTGAATTTTGTATCTTTTCATCTTGTTTATGAAAGGCGAAGAGTGTTTTCAATTCAGAATCACACGGTACAGTGTTTTCTTTTCTTTTCTTTCTTAATGCTGTTTACTGAATGATTAAAGTGACGTTTCAAGTGATAACACGTTATTGAGATACGTGCAGATTCGCGCATATTCGCGATACAGGTATTGGTATCCCCATTCATCACAATACCATTTGTCCATCAATCAGCCAATCAATCCTCGTCGTTCGATCATTCCTTCGCGACGATTATATCGCATAGTAGGCACGTATTTCATCCTTGAACTTTAGAATCAATTTGAGTGATTCAGAGCCTGCACGTATGTACGTTCGTTCGCAGGGTTCTCATCAATTTGTCCTCAGATAGCGATTAAGCGAATTCAAACTGGCTAGAAATATAATAGAATGGTAACAAATTTTTAATGAAATATCAAATTGATCAGACACTAGGAAAAGATACTTTCCTTGAATGTTATGTCGATTGCTGAAGAAAAATGCAAGAAAACATTTCAATATAACAAAAAGAATTATAATTAAAATATACTCGTTTGTGTATCCTCAACATGAAATATTATTGCTTTGACACAGAAGTCATCTAGTGAACGAGCAATTTGTTTGTTCTATTTCTCTACAAATATACAATGTTTTACCGAAACATTCACTTGCGTATATATTTTTACGTTCTTCGTGTAATTTTCACGAAATTCTTCGAAACGTATGTACATATAAAACGAACATGTTACTCGACCCAATGTTTGATTTCGATAAATTCGACATAATTATGTAATATCTAATGGCTGAACGAATCTTCTGCTCTCGCAATCCTTTGTTACCCCCTCATAATTAATATTTTTCACTTTTCGCGATAGACAGGACCGAAAGCCTTTACCAATTATCGCACACTAACGACCCCCATGTTCTCCTCAGTTCTCAGACACACGCACACTAATAACGTGAGCCTCGCGCCTAAATTCAAACCTTCAACAAGCTTCACAGCCGTCTCGCGCGCATTAATTACATTAACACGTCGGCGTCGCTCGATTCCTCGAGCGTATTCCTCGAGCGGAGAATGACAAGCCTCGCGTCCCACCAGATCTGTTGTAGTTTTTCCCATTTCCACGTGGCTTGTCGTCGAGCCTTTTGTTCGGTCCGTCTCCGACGGAGGGTGAACCGACGTTGTCTTCTTTCCTTCCTTCCTTTCTTCGTTGCACGTGCTGGAACGTGACGCGCAGCCGAGAAATTCGAGTTGATTCGGGGGAAATAAACAGCCCCTGGTATTCGCGTTTTCTGCGAAAATCCTTGGGGGAAGAACTGCGCGATAGAAATTGTTTCTTTCTTTTTCTTCTCTTTCCTCATTTTTGATAGGCGCCAGCTGTCAGAAGCTTTCCTGCTGATATCGCGGTGAATGAGACTGAAAAAAAAAAAGAAAACAGAGATGGCGATAGAAATGCACGAACATTGAATAAAAAGTTTGATGCTTCGAAACAATGTATCCGGTGCTTGGAATGTACGTAAACATGTCGTATGAACGTAGGCTTAGAAATTATAACAAAAGTTCGAAACGAGAACGAACTAATTTTCATTCGATACGGTAGAAAAATTGGATGAAACACTTGCCGAATCGCTTGAGAGAAAATTCCTCCGTCACAATTATAACCGCGATCGTGCAGTTTTTCATATTTTTCACAATCGAGGAAATTGAGCAAAGAAATTGTAAAGTATTTCATTTCTGATATTTTCCAGAGTTTTGCACTTTTACATTTTTACGTTTGAATGTATCTCTGTATTTTTGATTCGCCTCGAAAAAAAACGTCTACTACCGGACACAATTGCTGACCGATTTTCTTTCTCGCGCGTCTTAAATTTCTCCTTGCGAACGCAGTTAAACTCAGGCGTTAATTCGACGCAGCGCGACTACATCCACCACCTATGTGCTTCCAGTTCCACCGAAACTCCTCGTGAATCGCATTACACGACATCAAAGAGAACAACGAGGAAAAGAAAGAAAGAGATCTCTGGCAGTTGACGAAACGAAGTGACAGAACGTGGCAGGTCGTGCGTTAACGTCGCCACTCGAGAACGCGTTTTCGCGCGAGAAAGAAGAGAGGAAAGAGAGCGAAAGAGTCGTTAACAGTCGTTGCGAGAGAGACGCGCGCATTCCACTCGCGGTTTCCAGCGTTCCAGAAACGCGCGTCCTTTCCATTCTTCGGCTCGATAGCGTAGCCGGTGTGTGGACCTGTTGTCGAAGGCCAAGCACAAAGTCGCCACCCCCTCAGTCGCTCACGTTTCCGGGTCAGAGTTCAACGTACGTAACCAACGTGAGGGATCGTGTGTGTATGTGTGTGAGAGAGACAGTTAGACACGCGCACGTTCGCTCGAGCTCGCGTTAAGTGAACGTGCGTCACACGTTCGTCAGAAAACCGAGGAGGACTGATCAAAGAATATCGTGCGAGTATCTGCCTCGGTCGCTATAATGGCGCCTTTTCTCCTTTTTTTTCTTTTCCTTGTTTTTATTTCTCTCTCTCTCTCTCTCTCTCTCTCTCTCTCTTTTGTTTTGCGCGAGAGTTACATCGCGACGCGATTTCCTTGGTTGAATTCGCTGGAAAATGGACTACGTTGAGCCTCGAGGGAGGCTTTGTCCGCCGAGTCGAGGCGAGAGCAACGGGTTTCCAGTGTTTTAGTACGGGCATTTTTGTTGAGAATTCGTTGCGAGGATTTACGAAGGACGAGGTTGGAATTCGTTGGAATTGGTTTGCTTCTATATTCTGGAATCGTGCGTTTCCTGGCGAGTTTAGGGGAAGTTTCACGAATACCTGCGCGCAAATCCACTTCCTCGTAAAGAATTGGAGAATTTCATAACTTTTCAAATTTCATTGCTTTGGATACTTCTTGTGTTTTCGCATATCACACGTGGTTTAAATTTCATAGTTTAATTATTAGATTCTGTCACGAGCAATGGTGTTTTTGAAAAAATGAACAAAATCGACAGTTCTAATGACAATTAATTTTCGACGAAGATAGTGTCGTTATACTTGAATTATAAAACTGCAATGTTTTGTTCATTATTGAACAATGAACAGGTCTTTCTTTTATAGTACAATCTTTGTCATAGTGTAATCTGTCATTTATCCATTCCGATGAAATATTTCGATTTTCTTGTACCTTTCAATCTCTCAAATAGAGAACTTTTCTAATTAAAATCCTTTCGCTGAAGAATGGTCCTTCCTTACAAATGAAAGTCAAACATAAAAGTCGCATTCCACGCAATGAAAATTCCAGAACTCTCTATTTCTCCATGAATCTTTGAATCGCCGTTCAAACAAACCATGTAGCATTTGCGAGGCAATAGTTAGCAGGCCACCTTGCATATTTCATCAATGGCTTTAGTATCCTTTTATGCTCTCGAATACATTTCCCTTTTATCCTTTTTTCCTTTCTCTTTCTCTCTCTCTCTTCTATTTTTGTAAGCAAAAAAAATATCTTCGCTGCAATCGCAGTAATTTTACGATAGCGAGATATAATTTGTCCCTTGAATCCAAGAAAAAGTGATTTAACTCTCCGTAAACAACCTGCTGGGTCGTTCATGTCCAGAGAAAAATCTCAGTCGTAAATTCCTTTGAACGGAAATTTTTATTTATTTTTTTCTTTTAACTCCAACTGATTTTTTTCGCGTTTTCTGAAAGTCAAGAATAATAAAAAAGTTAGACACGAACGGCGTTGCTGGCATTGCATTGCTCGCAAAGTTAAAAGTAAAATATTTCCTAATTATCGCAAAATTAATTTATAATTTAAACAAGTAATAATTTATAATTTATAATTTCGCTAAGAGTTTCAATTAAGTTACTGATTTTTTTTTTCTACTTGAAAAGACCCTTCTTGCAAGTACATTTGGATTCATAAGTAATCGGACTGTTTGGAAATGGAGAAGTTTTATTAAAATCGAGATTCCGCTTTCCATAGTGTTCCAGGACGAGGAAACTTCTTTCCACTGTTCTTTTCATGACGTAACTTCCCGCAGCGGAGGAGTTTCATAGGAAGTTCTTTTCAAACCGGATCGGAAGAAAGATTCTCGGATAAAGTGTCGCATCAGTAATCTGATTATTTCGACAAATAGTCGGTTCTGTCGCAATTTTTTTTTTCTTTTTTCTTCCTTTTTTTTTTGGAGCTACGCTACCAGGAAATCTAATTATCGAACCATCACTAATTTTATGTATCGCGGGGCTCGCGTCACGCAATGAACAGGTCGGTGAACTGTGGCCTGAATTTCGGTGAATTCCAAGCATAATCCTGCGACCAGGAAGTAACGATTCAATTCCCGATCGATCGTTGTTCCGTAGAATTTCCCGCTAACTACGTCGTGTAAGCAGACAAATTCAGTTGCTTTGCTATTTTAATTCGGTTGTTTTGTGAAATAGTTATAGTTAAAATAGTAGAATTTTGTTTTTTTTTTTGTGGAATGTTGAAAATGTTACGAAAATCAACTGAAAATATTAGTAAAACTGACTGTTAACTATTAACTAATTAATCTTTATTAACACATATTTTTAAAAAAATCATACTTCGATCTATACCTTGTTGCTCACGATCTCCTCTGAATGAAGAGAGTACCAAAATTTCGCTTTCACGAAAGTCGCAAATAAATCTTTTTATCGTCCCATACTGTGAATGACAAAATCGACACGTCGAAACGTCGCGTCAGTTTCCCATTCATTCGTGCGAAGTAGCCACGCCGTTAGAAAATTATCAGAACTCAAAACGAAGCCGTGAATCGTATTCACCGCGAAGTTTTCACTTTTATCCGTGAATTCTGCGACCCCTTTTTACGCGAGTTTAACCTGTTTTCTTGTTCCTCGAGTCGCGTTCGCTGTATCCTTTGAAACGATCCGCTGGAAAAAGCCATTTTCCTTCGATTCAGCGTGTTTTCAGTCACTTTTCTGTTTTTCTTTTTTTCTTTTTCTTTTACCGGTTTCAAAGCGACTCGATGAATCAAGGGATACCGTGAACGATGAATAGAAAGCAGCGGCTCCGCAAACCAGCGAATAACGACGGGGGCGTGAGAGGCCACGGATGTGGATCATGTCGATTCAGTCGCAGTTTAATTTACAAAAGTATCGCTTGATTAGGACTCGTTCGATTTCTTTGATCAAGCCTGGCCTTGTTCTCGTTGGAACGGGTCAGGCAGTTGGACTGATTGTCGGAAATTAGAGATCATGTCGCGAAATTCTTGACAATTTTGAGAATAGATTTCGTTATTTTTTAATAGAGGGCTCAGTCGCTATTACCAAGATTTAATTTAATTAAGAAATACGAATTAAGAATATCGTAATTATTGAAATTATTTTTAATATAGGTAGGTTTTTAAAGGGAAATAAATATTTCTCTGCGTTTTTATATCTTTAATATATTTTTCTTTTTTTTTTTTAAGTATATCTAACGATAAGAATGTTTTTTTATCGATGTCTGGAATTATCAA
>CAJDYZ010010654.1:1867-15174 GCA_903986555.1 Heterotrigona itama | reverse complement strand
TCGAAACAAACAATATCATTGTCCATTTTAATGCGACTAATAAATTTTGTCTAATAACAGCACTGTTGTTTTTTTTCGGATCTCACCGTTGAATAAATTATTCATTGAAGCATGTATCATAAATCATCGAAATGCGATTCTAAGACAAAATGGCCAATAAGTTCGAGTTCGAGGAGTTACTAATGATACTATAATACGTAATTACGATTCCGTTTTTCTACTTCCTTGCTTAAAAAAACAAACCTTTTTTATACTTCATAGTGCGTTTAGGTCAAACGAACGAATGCTCGTTCGTTTCCAATTCTGATCAAAGTCACGTTCATTTAGTGTAAACGATAATTGAAGGATGTATGGATCAGCAAATACGAGCGAATGATTCAGCGAATAATTAACCACGCATGCTCGTTTGTGCTTGAACTTTTTTTTTTTTTTTTTTAGAAAACGAATCACCATCTGTTTGATCTAAAAGTATTATCAGAGATCGATCTTTTGTTTGCACAAATCGCTTTGCTACGATCCGATGCACCGCATGCTGGTCGGATTTTGATATCGTCAAAAAATTCGAAAAGGAAACACGGAACGCATTATTGTTAAAGTAAAATGACTTTGCATTGTGCTCTAGGTATTGAAGAAATATTTACTGAAGAAATAAAATACCGAAGAATTATTTTTTATCCTACGTTCGATCTATCGTGAGTAATTAAGCGACGATCCCTGTACATACTACGTGTAGGCCAAATAGAAACTGGTTGTCCGAAAATAGGTAAAACAAGATTTGACAAGCCAGCTTGACCTTTATATGAAAACGGGCTTTCTGCGTACATCTCGTTGTACAACACCCGCACCGAATTACCTACTGAACAGCATTGTTTTCGCGGACAATGCAAACAACCCTTGGAGGTTCGCGCGACAAGCACCCGCTAACAGTGGCGCTCAAACTCCTATTGTCGTTAAGGTTGATTCGTGTATCATTCATTAGATTTAACAAATTGTTTCCTCCGATATCTATTGGAGAAGCAATTGGCGTTCCTTCAAATTTTCATGCAACTCTTATTGGAGATCTATAAATTATCTCACGCGAGGATATAAGAAAATTTTATTTCATATCATGAAACGAACAGTTAAGGGATGCGTATTAGGCTTGTAATTACTGTGTCAACATTTCATTTGCCGTTCTTTTCAATTAATTTTTCTTATAAAATACTAACACAATTACGAAGAGAAATCCCCAAGATTCACCTAATATTTCTTCATTATTATATCTTTTTACTTGGATTTTATAATTGTAGAAAATTTTAAAAAAATTGAAATGTTTAGAATTATAAATTATTTATTTATTTATCGTGGTAAATTATTGCTTGCTCCTTAATGGGTTAAAGGATGTGCAATCGCACATTATGCCTCGGATTTTACAATTATATTATTGCTACAAAGTATTTGTAATGTAGCCGTATGCACAGAGCAGTTATGCAATTTAGACCAGTTTATACGTTCATTTTTACATTTTCTCGGTTTAACTGAACAAACAGGAAAAATAAATGAAAATGATAATGAAGCATATTTAATTAACAATAAATTCCATTTCAGAATGGTTAACTTGCACGAGCGCACAAATGTACACTATATATATTATGATACAAAGACTTGGATTAATTGTCGGTAGGATTTTTGTGCATTTATGAAAAATTTCAACTTACAAAAATGCACACAGTAAATATATAATAGGCAAAAGTTTATAAAACATTCAAAATGATCTAATGAATATTTATTATAATGTCCCTTAGATAGAACAAATTTTTATTTCATTTCTTCAGTTACGTTCATAAAAATACAATATAGAAATAATGAAAGGTGTAAATTTTGTGAATGTAAGGAGTCTAAGAAGTAAAATTTAATCATAAAGGTAAAAACGATTAAATTTCAAACAATCGATTCATTTATGACAAAATTTCAATACAAGTTACATGTAAATTACACTTATAGAAATGAACAATTAGTAATTGATTTAATAAATTAATCGTAATACTTATTAATTAGTTTATTATCGATAACTTCTTTGAATTCTTTGATTATTTCTTCCAACATAAAGATCATAGGAGAAAAATCTGAGTGTATTTTAAATTGATTTTCTAATATTTTAGTAACTAACTAAAAAAGGAGTATTTTAATATAATATAATCGAAAAATGGGGAAAAGTAAAGTAAGAGGACTTTGGAAAGAAGTTTTACAAAATAAATCTAAGACAATTAATTTAATCTAAAATCATTTACAATGATATGTTTAACCTAAAACAGTTTGAAAATATGTAGAAAGATAATTTTGATAACGTGGAATTAATTGACACAACATGAAAATTTGAGGAATTCCTGTGACTTAATTTTTTACTCTCATATTTGTATATTTATAAACGAAAGGAGAAAGTCAACGAATGTTTAAAGGAAATATAACGATACTAAAACAGATACATTTCTACGTTCAATCTATGTATATCTACGAGTTTTTCACAAAAAGAAAAAGTATCGTAAAAATCAAAAGGCCATCGATCAATCGGCGTGGAAGGTCGGTTGAAGGTAAAGCGAGATCAAATGGCCGGCCAATAGAAAGCTCCGGGTCGTCATCTCACGTTCGATTAAACATTTTTAATTTCTTTCGACCGATTAGTGAGTCGGGCGAACATCAGGCGTAGCTCCTGTGCCAAATTTCGTCCCGCGCTGCTGACCGTTTCAAAATCATTCGACTACCTATATCGCGTTCTTGCCTCTTCGATGCGGTGCCTCTCTTTTCCCTTCCAATCGACGGATTATTGGAGTTAATCCAGCGTCGCCGACAACCCCCGTCGCCAACCGATTTCTGATTGACTTTTCGCCCTATCGCACTTTTTTCCGACCCCATTCTCTCACTACAGCCTACGATCGACGCCGTAAAACTGGACGACTATTACCTATAATGAAATAGGGAACTGCTCTGTCCACTTCGGTGGTAATTAACGGCAATTAGCACGTTCGTTTGGGCTGACGTTACCGGCTAATATTGCGAGGAATCAGCTTTGTTAGAATTTCAACGAGATGCACGGAGAATTGAGTTACCTTCTACTCCGAGTATGCACGTTATAAACCAATTCGATTAAAATTCCCGTCGCTCCTTAGTTTTTAACACTCATTTTGTAACGAGTATTGTACGCTACGAGTATCGTTTAAGTCGAAAAGTAACTTCAGCTCTAAAGGGTGATTCTTAATTCATTAATCCCTGTCCGCTCTTTGACACATTCTTTTTTTTTTTTTTTTTTGCAAAACGTTTATGAAATGTGCAAGATCACGGTACCAAATTCAACAACCTGAGAATATAGGTCATTGAATAGAAATTTGGTCTATTTATTATTAATAAAAAAAATTTGCAGAAACTATTGATCGTTTCATCGTGGGTATTAAATTTCTTGTCACTGTGTGAGTTTCACACCATTTGATGTTTGACAAATTAAGTTGGAAAAATGAGGATGAGGAAGAACTAACATTGCAACATTTTCTTTTCTGCAATTGCCTTCAGTCAATTTATAATATTAACAGAGAAATTTTAATAAAGAAAGGAAACTCCAATGATCTGCTTAATATTTTTTCATCGTTATAGCTTCCACCGAGATTCCATTATTTCATAGAATTTAAAATTTATACTATGGTGAATTATTGTTCGACTTCTAATGGTTTAAAGATATAAAAATCTATATCTCATAATCCCGAAATAAATTCGAATTACTAGAATAGTAATTACTAGAATAGTAATAATTCGTATAGTACTGTTGATAAAGAATGTATTGTACTGTCTTACATATAAAGCGCTATTTGTTCATAATGCAATGATACCACGAAATTGCTTGAGGTATCGTTTCACGGGAAGATAGGTTACTGTACATTTTTCACGAGAGTTCTAATTAATTTCTGTACCTTCAATTCCCACGAGTGCAATATATGGCATTGCCCTACATTATCAACAACCTTTTGGTCAACTATTTCTGTCGAAAGGCAGAGCATGCTCTCCATGGTCTGCCAGTGGCTAGTTTCATCAAAATATTCCTTTTGACTATTTGACTATCCTAAACATAACATACACATGTATTCTCTTTATATGAATTATTTTCATAAACATTAAAAATACTGAAAGAGAGTTGTTAAATTGTTTTATAATGATTTAAGTGAAAATTTTGTATTCAGCGAAAGTACATGCAATTAATGTGATGAACAAGTTGATAAATTTAAATGTACTAATATAATCACAGCAGAATGTGGCCATTGTCAGGACTATTAGCCGTCCGCGTGCTAGAAATATTTAGCCTGCCCTATTAGTGCATATCATGAATATATTCATAACTCACGAGTGGCTGTTAATATGTTTTTATAGCAGTTCTACGAGGGAGAGTCGAAAAGTTCATTGCACTCGTATTAAAAAAAAAAAAAGAAGAAACGAGGCGAAGGATTTGGTATTTGAAATTATCTTTTTATTTATTTGAAAATATAATGTAAGAACTACTTTTATACACAATCCCAATAATGTTTACTTAGGCGTTTATCGCAGCACCAGTTATAAAATTACTATTCAACTTGTGATAATTATTCTCACATCGCGTTTTAGCGATAATTATCCTCGCGCTTTTTCATCAGAGCAATATTGCTACTTCATAAGGTCTTTTTCCATCTAGTCAGTAACATAATAATCACAAAGCAATATTCATTTCATCTAAATTGTCCCTTTAGGTCTTTCGTGAATTGTACCAAACGATGTCTTTTATCAATATTCTTGTCATAAGTTTTCAATTGCATTTCTTAGTTCCTCTGATATTTCGCAATATACACTAATTTCAATGAAGCTGCATTTCTTTTAAATGAAGCTTTATAAGAAACCTGTCACTATCTAGGTTTAGATTAGGTTTATAATTTGGACACAGCTTGCAATGAATACGTCTTTCTACGATTGATAAAATAGAAAGATATTTGTTAATCGTCGAAATACTAATGTACTAACATAACAAAAGTTTATCAAAATATTGCTATATCCACTAAGTTCTATTGAGATATCTTTAATACAATTAAAGCACAGGCGAATACAATTTACTTTTTGACCGACTGTCGTATATAGCATAAGGTGAAAAAATAATTCACAAAATTTTATTTTATTTCATTTTAAGATATGAAACGACAAAGCTTGCAAAGCTCCGACGTCTCTGGCTGACATAAAATTATAGGTCCATTTCTCATTCGTTCATATGTAATCATAAATGATTCATTCGTCATAAATGAGGCAACAATAAACTCATAAAATAAACAAAAATTGTAAAAAGTATCTGTAACAATAAAGGAACTTTACTGTTAATTTATTGGTAATAAAATTGGAACTTTTATTGTTAGAATTTCATTCTTTAAAGTGCACAATCGACCGTTCTAAAAATTTGGCCACCTGCGTGTTTGTACTCATTGTACATTTATTAGAAATGGCCTTGGCTATTGTCATCAGGCTACTTCCTGTATTTTCCTTTGAATCTTCAGGCTTGCGAAAAGTGCAATAAAAATGCAGGTCAAAGAGACTGGGAGAGTGCCTCACACTCAAAACCAAGTGTGCGTCTTTCTACGCGGATATTATTTTTGGAACTGAAACAAGAATGATACGAAGGAATAAGAAATCCATCGAGAACAATACGAGGGCCAAGAATTTCAATAAGGCTATCACAAGATAAAAATTTTCAGAAATGAGGTACCAAGAATTCCAATAATGAAAAATAAAAATCGAAATATAAAAACTTTCGCTAACGTTGAAAATTTCTGAAAGCAACTTAAAATTGTTGCCAGAGCAGAATATTTGACATGAATAATCGTATAAAAGTGCGTGGAATAGCTCTTTTGTTGTATTTCTAATAGAAAAAAGTGTAAGTATGAGTTGTACTCGACGTGCATGCACATATATGCCTAAGGAAATAAAAACTGCTCATATTCCAGTCTGAATATTTGGAGCCTCGCAAACTACCAACATACGCCGTAAATATTTACAGAGATTTTGTAGCCTCATTTGGCTAGCTGCATAAATTAACATTAGACTTCATGGACTCATATTAAAATCCGTGTGGTTCTGAAAAGACCCACGCTCTTGCTTTCGCTTTCATAATTAATTAACAATACGAATACTGTACTTCTTAGTCACTGCATAAAAATATTAAACGTTGCAACACTTATGTCGATGTCGAATCTATTAACACATCTTCGTCAGGCAAAGCTTAATGCGAGAAGCTTAATACAAGAATAGCGAGGGAAAACAAGCTGCGTTGAGTAAAACACTCTAATCATTGCGACAAATTATTACATCTCCTGAAACACCAAATTTACTTGATGAAATTTTGTTTGTTGTCCTCACCGTGAATTGCTACGTTCAGAAGCTGCTGCCTGGTAAAAAGATAAAATTACACATCCTGACAAAGATGTTATTAAGATCGAACTCTGTCGTAAAATAGAACACGTGTTTCGAAAAACATTACGAACGTTTACATATGAAATATAGTTCGATTCATTCACTTGACTCTGATACGAAACAAAAATTGCCAACAGTTATCAGTGTTAATGAAACAGGGTGGTGGCGAAATGGAAATTCAAACAGCGATTGCTAACAGTTATGCAAAAGCAGCACAGAACATTCTGTTAGATTTACGGCTCTGCGGTCGTATAATATCGTCGGATGAGGGGGAGTTCCTCATCTCTTCCGTTTCGCGAATTTACGCAAGGCGACACGAATCGCTCGTCGCGGACCAAAGAAATAAGTTAAAGCAAGCGGAGCGTGCGTGTAAGAGCGATTAGAGAATTTTAATTGGAAAATTATATTTTTCTAAGTTACATCTGAATTAATTAATTTTATCTTTATAGGTAATTATAAATTTTTATAATTTCATGAGTGATTAAAAGTTCATTTCTCTCTTCCTCTCACCTTACACTATTAGGATATAACAGTTGTTGTAGGATTTGTTTTAGCATTATAGCTTGTAAGGATTATACAAAAATGCTTCGGCTAAAATAATTAACATTGTAATATATAGTTTGTTTCTATAGCGAACAATAAAATTTATAGGTACATTCTTATCTTCAAAATTAATTAATGAACTGATTGAGAAACACCTAATAAAAAAGGATAATTCTATCGAATGTTTCGCCAATTGTTTTTCATAACGCTTAAATTTAAAAACTGGTTCAAGTAAACGAGAACTGGCTCACTTCATGAACTTCCAAAGACGTCAATGCAAATTCGATTTGAAAAATTACATTATCGGACTTTCGTATCGTGTTTTACTTGTTTCCTTTGCAAACAAGAAAACTGTTGTTTTCTCTATCGTATTAATTATGGGACATGAGTATATTACAGAAAAATATACCGCACTATTATCAAAGGGATTGAAGAAGATTAAAGAAGCATTCACATCATCTTTTAATTTCTCAGTCATTCTTGACTCGTTATTGAATAATCAGTTACTAATGTTAAAGATAGTAAGAACATGGATCCAATGTTAATCCAAAGTTAATTAAAAGCAAACAAAAACTTTGCAGACACAAACATGGATGAAATACAAATCTATTCAAATTAAATTTTGCGCAAATTGGACAAATTCTTTTGATAACAATATTGTTGCTATTTTTTAAAATAGTATCGCTCTACACCTAATGACACAATTAAAAAAAAAAAATGGTAACACACGAATCATACCAGAATAACTCAAAAAATTGATTCTATAATAACGATGCTGTAAAAAGTGACGAAAAAACAACATGAGTAATATTATCTTGTGAAATATTAATGAATACTCTGAATCTATTAAACTATTAATTCATTCTGTTAATCTATTAAACTATTAATTCAATTCACTTTGAATCTGCTAAATTATTAATTAACGAATTTAAACCTTCAATATTATATACCTATTAATTCGGAGGATTGATTTAAAAAATTTCAAACAACTCTGCAAAAACAGAATCTACGTTCCACTTCCGAACATAATCACTTATGTTAGACAAAAAATTTTGTCAGACAAAATGATTTAAAAAAAGTTCTGCAAAAACAGAATCTACGCTCCACTTGCAAACATAATCACTTATGTTAGACAAAAATTTTATTGCGAAGAAATTTCAATCGATACAATTTGCACAATTTGAAATTGTAATAATGAAAGAAAGAAAATATCACTTAAACTCTAACGTTTCCAGAAACATTTATATAACTGATATGCCGATCCATTTGATTGAGTATCCTATATTCTATAAATCAGTAGCGCGGTTTATTTTTTAAGTAAAATTTACTTTTAATATCCTGTAAAATCTCTGATTTCAACTCGCTTTCTCTCTCTTTTTCTTTCTCTCTCTCTCCTCCTTCTCCTCTTGTACTCTCGATGATAGACTTTCAACTGACTAACAATAAGTAACTTTCTTCCGCGCTTGAACAACGTTCATCGTTTTCCTGTCTTTTGATTTTTTTTTTTTCCCCCAGGAATTGATTCCCAGCAACTTTTTAATCACCGACTCTTTGCTACTAGACATTTACACATATACGCGCGCACGCGCGCACAAACGTCTAAACATCGGTGCGACCCGGTGCAAGGCCGGTCAATGACCTATTTAAGCGTTGAGAGTGATTCGGAAAAAAACAACGCGTGACAAAAACATCCTCTACTCCGATTATTACGATGTATTTATATACTACATTTTCAAGATTTTTCTCGAGTGAAGAATTATTAAATCTATCCAATCTTTCGTAGAGACTTCAATAAACTATGAAAGTTTATTTCACTTGTCGTAGAGAGAAGATAGAGAAAAGGACGGTTCTAGATATAATCTGCTTAACTTGAAAGAAAATGTCACTATAATTTAGCAATCGATTCTTTCTCTGTTTGTATTAGTTATTTAATGTCAATAGAGATGAATAAACATCCATACTGAAAATTTAAACTTAAATCCAAATACCAATCACAGAAGATGGAACTTTGAAAAAATAAATTGAAAGGAAGTAGAAGAATGGAGAAACCTTTAAATAATTAACTTAACTATAATCAAGAGAAGTTCGCTGAATAGAAAATCAATGTCCAATTTTTCTTTAACGATTGTAAGACCTATTGTAATTTGAACTACACGAACTTCTTATTGAAACTTATCAAATTCTAGTTCTTTCATGGTGTATTTAATTTACTAATTAAACTAATTATTTGCTAATTTTATTTTCAACACATTGTAACATGATACAATATTAGTTTTCATATTGAAAAGATATATGAAATAATTTAGAAAATAAGAATAATCTTTTGTAGAAATCTGAAATTGGAAATGACATCGTTGCATTTAAAATATATTTATTTGCTAATAAATGGATTCGAGACAAAGTAAACAAAACATTATTTAAATCAGAGTTTTAATGAACTACCATATAAATTAATTGCCAAATTATTTCATCTCTAATTGCAATTGACAAAATTGTAAATAATATAAATTTTATTTGCTGACGAATTCGCGATTTTTGATTTTGATTTTGATAGATACTAATCTAAGTATTGCTACAATTTAATCTCACAGTAAGCCATTTTTCTAAGCTCCTTGTTTTCAAATATAAAAATGCAAATTGATTACTTTCTGTAGAGATAAAAGAAAGATTGCCAGATTTGTATTATGAAATAAATCAAAGAAGTTAAACTATTGTAATTTATATTTGATGGAAAAGCTTATTATCACTTCAAGAATCATAAGAACAATTGTATTAAAAATATTAATATTTTACGAAATAGAAGTTGCTAAATAATGTAAAACTATTTTTAAAAAAAACTAATTAGAATTGACAAAAAAGAGATTTCATACTTTAAAAGCCAATTGAATTGTTACACTGTGGGCAATTTTTCATCGTGTGTGCAAATACTTTTGTCCATTTCTATATATGTCATATGTGCAAAATTTTCGAGAAAGAAAAGAAGGCCATACGATTAAAAATTAGCAGACAAAGAAAATTGTTCGTGTAATTAGAAAGATACTTATCTTTAAACATTGATATTGCACACTGCTTCGTCCAATTGTATGGGTCCATGTTCTTGCACCATTCGTTTCGTTCCTTTTTCTTGAATCATAAACAGAGGACTGTAAAAGAGAGATACACGTTTCTACAGTTACGTATTAACATAAAGTCGACATATATACCGTATACACAAGTTAGTATACGAAAGAAGAGCAAGAACCAAGATATCGTACTTTGAATTCGTGTAAAGAAGTCCGAGGAATTCTTAAGTTGTTCGTCGCACTGTTAATCTAATACTGTCAGGACGAGATGACTGTTACAGGGTGAAAAAGTAGCGTGCAATCAGAAAAGGAGGCAAACAAACTTAATGACGTAGAAGGAAAAAGCGCGGCAAAGCAGTAACAGCGTCGGCTGTAATGGATTCAAATAAAGTACCGATTATTCTCATTATCAGATGCTCAGTTTTCACGAAAATTCCCCCACGGATTCTTGCATTACCGTGGTCAACGTTCCATCAATAGCGTCGAGAAGGAGAATTTTCAGAATCGCTCACTTTGAATGTAGTGTATGTCATCAGCGGCGCGGTGAGCGTTTAACGACAAAAGGCAGCGAAAGGAAGGGTAGCAAACGGCGAGTATAAAGGATGAGTGGAAAACTACGAGAAGACGATTTCCCCCGCGTCGGGTAAGGTCGTTTACAAGTCTCGCGTAGCCTCCGCAAAATAAAGATTTCGAGGGCCATTCAGCGACAGCCAAGTGGCCCGTATATTAACAGAGTGTTGACAGGTGTGTCGACCGAGAAAGAGAGTAAGAAAGAGAAAGAACGTCGCCGACGAGAAACTAAAGCGGAAGAGCACAAAAGGTGAACCTAGAGCCCCGGTGGCGAAGTCGTCGAGGCACGAAAGACGAGTCGATGAGTAACCATCGTCTTGATTACATTCAAAATGAATGAGGCATTAAGCGATAATGTGAAAATTAAATCAACAAAATAATAACATTGAGTGCGTAATTATAAGCACATTATGAGTTGCTAGAATATCTGCTAACGTGCGGGTATAGTAATAGTCAAAGTCTGCTAGCTCACGAGCAAGATGCAGAAACTTGGTTGGACGAGAGAGAGAGAAACTGTGAACTATGAGAGCAGAGCAACACTAAAGCATTGGTTAGAGAATTGCGAGAATCTGGAGAGAGGGAATAAGTGGTAGAGATTTAGAGAAAACAGTTAATTAGTCAAGAAGGGTAGAATACATATGGAAGAGTGTGTGTGGAGAGTAAGAGGCAATTTGTAAACCAAGTCTACTTCTCAGCCTTGAGGAAGTAGCTGGAATTATTACTATACAAGTAAAAACTAAATAACATCGGGTAACGTTGATATTCAACGATCGATAGAAACGGTCCTTATTTCACGATTTTCCTTCCGCTTTGAATAAACGTTCGAAAAGTAATTGTATTCGAACGGTGGATCGCCGAGGGGTTTCGCGGCATTGCGTATCGTTAGCGGAGAGTTCGGTTAGCCTGACTGGCTTATTCACCGCGCAGTTTCAACGCTAGGCTTTTCATTAGGGCGCGTGATTGATGAGGGCCCATCGCACTGCGATATTATTTTGAGTTGGCGCACACCTAGCCCAGCAGCCCCGGAGCAAGCCCCATTATCTATCGGTCCTTTTGCCCTCCAACCTCTCTCACTCTCTTTCCCTCTCCCCTTTCACGTCCCTGTCCTCTGCTTCAGTTCCCGCCCCTCCTCTTTCTCGGCGGCCAGCATCATCCTCGTTCCTCGCTGCGCTCACTCGCCTTTCGTACTCAAACCCCTTTGTTCCCGTGGGCTGTCGACGCTAATGGAAAGCACTTTTAACCGATGCTAATGGAAACGCGCCACCGGGTTACTTCTCTCGCTGTGAGCCTTCGGCCTGGGATCGTTGCGAAAAATTATCTCGCGGACGTATCTCGTTATGAGCAGCGCGCAGTTTTGAAGGATGAGGGCGAATCAACGGAGCGAGCCTCGAGATTGATAGCCGAGGCGCGCGCAATTTATTCTTTCCAACCGGTGTCTCGAAACTCGAGGTTAACACGCGATCGATTAATCGACTTCCTTCCAATTATAGATATTCTTGATTCGCATTAATCACTCAGCACGTGGTCGCACTCGTGCGTAGATACAACGAGTTTAATCTTTATAATTTTTCTTTTTTTTTTTTTTTTTTTTTTTCGAACGACATGTCTCGCTAGATAGTTTCTGAATAGCGTAAAAAGAGATAATCTTGTTCGTTCGGTTAAGGAGCGTTAAAAAGCTGGTTGAACGGACGTCGTTTCAAGACAACCTTCACGCCACATCAGTCTTTGTCCCGATGAATTTTCGCGTCTCTGTAGTTCGTGTCCCCTGTAGTTCCTTCTCCGTGTTCTATCGTCACTGCCATACACCATCCTCTTCACCTTGAGAATTTGTTTCTGTCTTATCTTAACGCGTCGCGCTGCAACCTGCTACATGTCGAGCGTGTACTACCCGCTATCATCATAAATTCTCACCTCGTTCAAAGGCAAACAGAGTGGAATCGATCCATTTTTTGACATCGAATACAAACGAAAAAGGAGGAACTCGAACAACAATCTGCGTTATGTTTTCTTTCGTTTTATTCCGCCGGCTGGCGAGCCGGTTTTCTTTGCAAACAGTTTATCCTCATCGCGCGATCGATGCAGCCTCTAGCAGTGTAGATCATTCAAACGAACAAACATCCTTAGTCCAGTGAGGTAGCGAGGATTCCGTCCATCGACGAAACTTTTCGTCCAACGGAGAGAAAGAGACAAGTTAAGGGAGCTGTTCCAGTTTATCTTCGAGAATATTGAAAGATATACTTGAAGCGTGCAAACTTTGGACAGAATGGAACGGATAGATGGCAGATTAGAAATTTCATCGTTTGCAAGAGCGGCGTTCATTTACCACCCGTTCAAAACTAGACTCAGATCGTAATCTGAACGAACGAAACGGTTCGAAATGGAAATCACGTTTTCTTTGCCCTAACGTCAGGTTCGTCTCAACGACGTGAGCTACATTTTCATCTGGTTTTTCAGCCGGCACTAATTATACCAAAAAATTTGCGCTCGACCTGGTGCCCGGTGGTTTCGAGTGTCTTTTTAACTGGCCGCTTCATATAATGAACGTATCGTTGCCAGTAGTCAAAGAGAACTGGTAGAAAATTCTACTCTACGGAATTTTCACCGATTTGGATTATATCCGTCTCTATGCTGGGGAAAAAAATACGAGGTATTCTACTATGTATCATTGATTAATTCTATTAGAGT
>CAJDYZ010010643.1:153993-166652 GCA_903986555.1 Heterotrigona itama | reverse complement strand
ATCTAAGGATTAAAAAAGCATCTTGTTCCTCATAAATTCATCGTTGACATATATTTACATGAAGGCATTCAAATCCTTCTGTCTGCAAATAAATTAGAGATACAACTAAACCCAATTACATGACTCACTCTCCAATATCATCCAACACCTAATCAAATCACGTATACAAAGTATACTTTACAATATACTTCATCAACAACATAGACATCATAATTGTCGTCACGGTTATTCATACTTCGATCAATTACAAACGCATACACCTATTAACAAACCAATCTCTAACCAATGTCTATCTCAAAAAAATCAACCATTCCTTCAACGATACCAAAGGAAAAAGGAAACGTGAAAAAAATTCTATCCGAGTAACACTTACCAACTGATAGATCATCCGGATTCGATGGCGGATGATTTAAGAAAGCGGAACAAACCGACAGGCGATATCGTGACAAATGTGTCTGCAAATTATTTAAATGGCGACCGACGAATGAAAATGTCCATTGGTCAAGAAGAATGACCGCTGTCCGGCTTTCTTGGCGGTAAGAGGGTCCTCCTACCATGGAAAAAGACACTGCATCATCTAAACAGCGATAAAACCAACGTCCTTCAAACCAGCTCGAAAGGTGACAGGTAAATAATTGACGCACTTCATTCTACAATTGTATTAAACCTCCTATTTTATTATCTGTGCTTTTTTTTTTGTTTTTGTTTATTGAGCGGTCTGTCGTTCAATATTCGCGGCTTCCTCTCGTATCATGTCACTCATGACGCCACTCGAATCATGTCTCTTCTTCGTTTTGTCCTTCGTTCTTCCTTGTTCCTCCTCTCTGTGGGATCCACTGTATTTATCGATCTCTGTCGCGATCGATTTCACCGTTTCTCGTTTCCTCGTCTCTCGCTGCACGAAACAATAATTAAGTCTTCGTTCTTCGCTGTTTCGAAGGGAAATCGTTCTGCTTCTCTTCGTTTGCACGCACGATTCACGTGGTTCCGTTTTGTTTCGAGATCGATACAAATATTGGCGGTAAGAATAGCGATTTAATTTAATTGGCGGCAATTCCATTCTAAATACACGTGCATTTTTAGTTGTCTGATCGCATACTCGCGCAACAAAGCATATAGATACTTGGTTAACCCATCAAGGACCAAGCGATAATTTATTAATCGAAGTATTATAATTACATAATATTATATTATAATATAATATAGTAATATATTATCAACAGACTACGGATTTTCATGCAAATTCATATTTTCCTGGATTGAAAGACTGAACTTGCGGGGGATTTGTTTCACTAATTAAATATTATACATTTCTTACATCATTTTGCGCATTATATGCATTTGCAGCTTCAAATTTCCTATAAACGCATAAAAACTCGTAGTCTAATTATTGATATTATATTATATTATAAATATGTTATAATAATATATTACAAATACTCCTATTAACGCACTATTATACACTGTTGTAATATTATAAATACTTCGATTTCTTGAAATTTGATAAAATTATAAAATCCTGGTCAAAGTTATAATTTTCATAGTCCTGATATTTAGATTTCTTGAAAATTCATGAAACTATAAAATCCAGATGGAAGACATACATAATGACGAAAGAATCTTTAGTATTTTTTCTGAATTTCTTGATAATTTATAAAATTATGGAACCCGTAAGAACGTAAGATGTAATGATGGAAGAATATTGAGCGAATTTTTGGAATAAAAATTAAGAATTAGAACTTAATAATATAAATTGATTGAAAAGAATTATGAATGAAACGTTAGTCTTTGACGGGCTAAGAATTTTTCTTCGCCAATAAGAAAATTCCGCAGTTCTTTTTTGATTTTTTTTTTTTTTTTATTCATCTTGACATCGTGATATGATTGAAGATCACTCGATTAATTAATCCTAGAAAAATGAAGTCTTGAACCATTTCGTAAATGACTATGGGGAAGGGCAGTTTATTATATTATATTTTCTAGAACCATCGACGACTAAGTATAAAACTTGAATCAGAGAAAATGAAGTGCAATCTATTATACAATAAAGAACGTGAGCTTCTATTTGTATATTTTGCGGAAAATTGTTTAAATTTCTAAAAATGTATCTTTGTAAATTCATACAATTTTTATGAAAAAATTTTTTATAAAAAGATTTTCTACGAAAAAACAGTTCTAGTGTTATAGTGTAACGACGTTTCTTGAAGGTCGTGTATTTTCCATATTCTTTATAGGTTGAGCCCCTCTCCCTTACTTTGAATCGTTACAGAATTTTATGATCTTTATAAACTTCATAATCTAATTATGATCTTTATTAATAATTATCCGAGTGAATCTTCAACCATTTACACAAGCAAAAGCCATTGTTCGAACAAAATTCTATTCTGTACAAATAAAAATTTCACTCGAAAGGCATGTGTTATTTTCTGATGTCTCTGACAAAAGTAGACAAAAGAGTACATGTCAAATTTTAATGAAAATAGTCGTCATTTTTAGAAAAAAAAAAACAAAAGAGGACGAGATATATATTATCAACTTTCACATTGAAAAAACATCAACTCTTATGTTGCACTTAAAATTTAAATACAATAAAATTTTCCTTAGTCTTTATTGTTTTTATTAATATTCGAATATTTGAACGTTATATCATTAAAACAGAATATTTGTTAGTAATAGACGATTTTCTAATTATATATTTCATTCTGATAATATAACGTTCATATATTAAAATATTCGAAAAATGGAAGAAAAATAGATGAAGGGAACTCTACTGCATTATATTTGCTGCAAAACTGATAATTCTGACTTATACTCCTTTGTCCTTCTATCAGAGATATACTGTCCGACTCTAATTCACAAATGCTGCAAGTTACTCACGATTCTCACACATTAAACGATACTTTTTGCTCACGTCTGCGGACAATATGCCTACTTTTAAATTTATAAAACAAGCACAACTCGAACGACAGAGCAAATTGATATTTTGTACATCATTTCAGCGTTCCTGTTATTGTTTTTTTCACAGTAGCGTTTAACATGTTGCGTTTAACCCTTTATATCCTAACCATGAATAAAAGTATTAAAATAAAGCATCGCTTGTATGCATTTAATGCGATAGCAATTCCTCGTGGAAAGATAAATGTAAATTGAACATTTGTGAATTTGCTGGAAGGAAGCACAGCAATTTTTTAAAACTTTTATTTCTTATTTATGCAATAGAGTCTCTCTTACGTGAATATTCTTTCTCGAATACTTCAATATTCGAATATTATATTATATTGTCAGAAAATATTTGTTGATAACTAGAAGCTCGTCTGCTCTAACAGGCATTCTATTCTGGCGACATAATATTCGAATATTGAGATGAATTTGTAAATTGTGGCTCAAATTAGGGAGGCTCTGTTGTGCATGAAATAATAATTAAAAAATTTATTTTCCTCTTCCCTATGTTTACAGCATGTCAAAAATAATGTAATTATTAGACTGTGAATTTTTGTGCGTTTGTGGAAAATTGGAAGATGTGAAAATACGTAGAATAAATATATAAAAAAAATATATAGAATATCTAAAATAAAGTATGTGTTATAATAATGAAAATAAATTTCTATTTAGGTTCTAAATTGTCTCAGCTACGTTCGTGAAAATTTAAAAATGCATAAATACCCGCGGTTTATCAATGACAAAGAAATTTAATAAAAATGTCGGATATGAAGGGTTAATGAACATTACGACAACGTCCAAGTATTTATTTGCTCATCGACACTGGACAATGATGTATTATCTCGCGAGGATGCTTCGATTCTACGCTATTTCGAGTTTCCATGAACGGTAGCCCAATGGAAATTCGTGAATAACGCGATGGACGACAGTTCGAACCTTCTTAAAAGCTAAAAATCGAATCCTATTTCTGTAAGAGAAAAATCGGTGAGAGTTGTTCTAATTAATACAAGACACAATCGGTGAATAAACAATTCTCTCGTCCCTTCGCGTTTGTTCTATTCTTTTTCTCTTTTTAAAAATTTGTTTTTTATTTTTATTTTTTTTTTTATTTTTTGGTGTTCCACGCTTGTTGTCGTGTGTGATTTCAATTCCTGTACCTTGGTAAAGTATGCAACGTTTGTATATATAAAAACGGAATCCAAAAGCTGATATTAACAATACAAAAATCTGCTAAGTCGCGAGCGGCAAGATTACGAGTCGAACTCTATTCATTAGAACGCACGTTGATGTAAATTGCAATCGCAGTAAATTATATACTGCACTGACGTAGTCATTGTTCTTTATAAAAATTTCTTAATAAGAGTTTCAACATTTACAGCTCTCTTGGAAATAATGTTAATGAAATTTTGATTCAACAGATTAGATATATTTTGATCATTGAGAAACAGTTTCACAATTATTTTATGACTAAAATCCTTGATCGATGATTGATCATTGTTTACAGATTCATTGTTTGCATATTCTGACTTTTGGACCATTGTAGCCCTGATTACTGTTAGTTTCAAACTAATTAAAATTTATTTCTTTTATTGTTTATTATCTTCTCAAAAAGGAAAGAAAAAAAAAATCTATTTATCTTTATTTATGAAACATACATCAAAATCCACATATGGATTGATACGACTTTTTGGAAATCTGTTACAATCAACTTCGTTAGATCGAAGTTCCAAGTTTTATAAAGAATATACTCGAATTTCATGCTCATTCATTGTTCGGTTGACGCATAATTCAATTTATGTGAAACTGACACAATAAAACAATTGATACAACACATATTGTGTTAAATTGTCCAATAGACATTGTTTAGCAGCATCTTTAGTCATTAAATTCTGAATAATTTTACACGCTGATGAAATCTGTCACTTTAAAAAAAACCTGAAATTGATATATCGATCGTATTCCAAAATGTGTTTCAAGCATTGCAAGCAAGTATGATCGATCTTTTACGTCCTGCAATGCAGAATTCATTATTACATTACACAAACATATATTTTAGATTGCAGGTTAGCAATATTTACTTATAATAAAGAATTTATACCAAATTTTTCATATTATATATCTTTCTCCTCTAATTCGTAAGTTATGCTCTCGCAGTATGTTTAAACACCGATTCCAATGGACCGAGTTCTGATAAATTGAGTTCTTTTACCGCGTTAAAATTTGTCTGACTCGACACTGGGATCATCTACTTGAAACAGCATTTCTCAAGCACTGTTCGCCGTTTAAAAAATGATAATGGCTACTGTGTCCTTACTTTCTTACAATGTTTTTTTTTCAAGTCTTTGATACGTTTGATGAGCGTCATTATCGAAAAAGTAACGATTATACAAACGGTAAAAATTGTGCGTTGTATTTTGTAGGGAAATGAAAGGGATTCTGAAGCTGGTCTGTTTCGTTCGTGATCGTGACACTAGCGGCAAGTTAGACACTCGATGAACGCTAGATCATCTCAATTATGTTAACGACTTGTGTTGTGAAAGTGAATTTTCTTCCTTTAAATAAACATCGATTAAAAATATAATATAAAAGTCCATGGAAATTAAACCTAATTGTATTGTATCTTACAACCTATTCATGTTTCTTATAAGAGAAATGTCGTGTACACGTATAATATAACTCTGTAAATATACTGTTCAAAATAATTAACAATTCACTTTGGTTCCCTTTCAACAATGAAAATTTGTCCGTCGTCGTTTTTAACGTTCTAACACGTTTTCTATCATGGTGACCATGGTTGTCGTTTCTGCAAGTATTTTAGAATGATTAAAATAAGATAAAATGTCATCAGCAAAACAAATTTAAATAAAAAACCAGATCAGAAAATTATAAAATGAAAAACACGCTTTCATAACACTCTTATTGTAATTATATTATGTAAAATTATTTATAAAATATAATTATATAGTTAAATGTAATTATAAGAATGTAAAATAAAAAATTAAATATTCCGACCCATAGAGTCAAAACGTATATATCTTGCATGTCAACGCGTCATTATTAATAATCAAACACCGTTCTTTTAATTACTTTGAACCGTAGAAAATCGAGCAACACAACTATCCTTTACAACTCGAAGAGAATGAACAGCACAATATTGAATATTCTAAATATAGTACACCTTGAGAAACAGTGTTTCAAGTAATATTAAATTGCATTACGAGTATTAACGCTCGACAAACATAGCGTCACTGACAACTAGCAATCATTACAAAATGGTGTTTGTGACACTAAGAGACTAACGAAGTGTGTTGTGAATCGGAATCATCATCTGGAAACAACGAGATCGACGAAATTCGTGTGAATCAGAAACAGTATGCAAACAGCTAGAGAAGATTGTTGACGAAAGATAGGAATACACAGCAGAATCATTAATTGAAATCCATAGAGTTGACGGATAATAATTTACTGAACGTCCGTACAAAGTAGAAAACGTCAAGATATCAATTCTTGATGAAAGTTTCTGTAATCTAAACGTTCGATTAATTGTTAAATTAAGCAATTAAACAGCAACTTGACACTGACTTTGAAGTCTGAAAATATTCGCAATTGGAAAATCATTCCTCTAATGGCAAGAAAATACGGCAGATTTTTAAGTATGCCATTGTCGATCCTAGCCAATTGCTCGAGCGAACGAGTGAGAACGAGTGGGAATTTCGATGAAGGTTCTTTCTTTCCTCTTTTTTTTTTTTTTTTTTTAAATGAAACCAAAATAACTTCGATGAAGTAGTTCATGATCTTTGTGGGATCGCGAATTTAAAGAGTATCTGCGACATGATCCACGCGATGAATTTGCGTACGAGAATCGAGGCGATAATGGCGACGGTGATCGATGAGTTGGTGATTTTCGACAATGTTCGTTAGGAACCGGAAACAGGAAGAGGCGAAGGACATCTCAATGGATCTTCGCTGCTTCGACTTCTTTGCTTCTTTGTACGGTAGGTCGGCCTTTGTCAACCAATCTTTATCCATCGATCGATCGAATATTCGAGCGCTGCTAGCCACCTGCAAATGAACATAGTTGCCTCTTTGGAATCACAAATCCCATTGATTATGAAGGAGTAACTAAAATGTAAAAGTGACGATAAATTCTTGAATTTAACAATATAATCGTACAGTTAGATGTTATAACTAAATGCTACAAGTATTCTGTTTTCGATATTTTATATATTTTTGTGTATCCTTCGAATTTTTGTATCCTCATTGCGTTTACTATATATTTTTTCAAATATTGAACAAATAACACAAAATAATGTTAAGAAACTATTTTATATTATGATGTAACCTAGAAATATTATAATTAAGATTCATTAATATAATAACAGACAGGAAAAAATATAAGACAAATGACACAAAATAATTACATAAAATGCAGCTATATTTAATTCAAAGAGTAATGAATAGATATAATATACGGAGTAAATGAATACTACTAATGTTGGTAAATAAATATCTAATTCTCATCTATACAAGTATCAACATTATGTATTTGAAAAAATACCAATTTTAAATTTTCTTTGTTCTATATTACATAAATAGGATTATGTTAGAACGATAAAAAAGAAATACTAAATCTTTTGACACAGACATCCAACAATCTCACTGTATGAAATATTATACAATGAATAAATATTATACAGTGTAAATAATATGCAAGAAATATTTCACTGTTAAATGTTCAGAGGCACTTTTATTAAAGCAATTGAAATCCATCTTGTATCGAATAATATAACTTTCCAAAAGGATATAACGAAAAATTGTCTAAGGGAATACAATAAAATTAATATAATGAAATTAATAGAGGAATATAGGTTACCGTTTCTTATCCATTTCTGAATCAGTAGCGAAGATGTAACTCCTCTGCGTGGGGTCCGGTGGCTGCAGTTCGAACGCGTGTTTCCTGCCACCGGAAGTGGGCGCGCTACCATGCACCCTGAAGCCGTGAAGGCAGGCGACACCGAACGCCTTCTCCGCATTCGCGTCGTCGTAGAAATACAATGCAGCGTCTTTCAGCACGCAATACCGCCTGGACCAACCGGTTGGCGAGGACGTTTTCCTCGCGTGTTCTTGCTGCTTACTCAGGTATCCGAAGCAATCTGGTCTATGAATTGCGCACGCTGCCATTTCACGCATTCTCAGCGATGCTTCCAGCCAAGTGTCGACCTGTAAAAGCGTTGGCAAAAGTGCGCAGAATGTAGAGAGAAACAGGGAATTTCCATTTCTTGTAGAGCCTCGATTTAGTTTTATTGTTTCAAGTAACTTTCTGTTTTTCTAATGTTTATTGTCTTTAATGTAAATGCGTATCTTTGGCAATGAGAGAGACCAAAGCAAGCTGATAAGTTTTTCAATAAAGGAATCCAGGATATCAAGTTTTATAAGTATGAAACAACACCATTTCTCTATAAGACGAATAACGGTGAGTATTAATGTCAGTGTAAATAATATAGTTAGTTAAACAATAAATTTCATATTGTCCTGATAAAACTACATGTATACAGTGTTTGAATCATTTCACTGTGTCATTTTGCCTTGGTTTCTCCTACGTGTTCCAACACATTTTACTTTTTGTAATGTATTTTAAGATATTTTAAAATATACTACAAAAACGGCATTATGTATTTATTATAATTTTATGATTGTGATTGTAAATATTAAAATAAATTTGCGAAAGGAAATATATGTTTGTCAGAGAGTGATTTAACTCGGACCACGTCAGTTAAGACCAAACCATAAGCAGAAATTCCTTATCGTGTTTTTAAGATCAGATTAAGATTTAAATCACAATTTAGCGAGGAAATTGTAATTATCTTAAATAATCGTGTTTTATGAAAGTATCGTACAAACAGAAGGGCATTAATCAAATTTCATGTTTCCCTAGGGTGCTGCCAGATCTCACAGTGTCTAATTCAGTCATTCAAACAACTCCAGCAGGCAGATGGCCAAACTTCGAGGATTTGAAACGTATCTTGTTATCTCAAACTTACAAGTACTCGGACTTTCATCGTTTCATTAAATTTTTGAAGCCTCTTTCACTTGGATAACGAAGCAAGGGTATCTCCAAAAATGTACACGTAGAATCGCAAAAAATTCCGCGTATTTTGTTAACGTTGCTACGTATTTTCCTTCCCGTACAATGAACATACTAATGAAAATTTTCTTTTTAACTTTAGTTGTGAAATAATTAGAAATGTAATTCTGTTTTATATCTGAATACTTTCTTTGAATAAAAATGAATATCGTGAAGTTTGAAAGTTATATATCTGAAAATACTTACTGATTCAATATTGTTTTTCATCAGTACATCGTTACAAAAATACCAAATGATTTATTCATAATGATTACTAGCTCTTAGATTTTAAATTGGAGTAAATGGCTAATAAGATGATTAATTAACAATCTCTTTTTCCTATTAGTAAATAGAATTCTGATATCACAGTGGACTACTTTTTATTTCTATGACTATTAAAATTAAAAATAGAATTTCAAATAATATAAATAATTTGATGACATCATAAAATGAAAAATTTAGAAGTTACCACTTCTGTGGTAACAAAATATTTTATAAAAATTAAATATTCCATTTGATAAAATATGTATTCAGCTCTCGGACAAGAATTTTATTATCTTATAAAGTTTTATAAATATAGTGACCATTGTTTGTGAGAAACATTATTAATACAGAAATCAATTGTAACTACTATTATGATATAATAATCATAAGCTTTTATTATCTTATTTATTTGTATTTGGACAATTAAAGTCACGTATGTGTGAGACTTGCCGTGAAAATGTTATTATATTATAATCTACTATTGTATTGTAATCTACTGTTGATTTAAACTGTTTGATATTTTTTACACTTTAGGAAAGTTAATCTTAGAAAATAATTAATACTAATAACGGCTAGTTTTAAAAGTAACTTTCATTGGGGATTCGATTAAGAATTAACAAAATATAATTTTTGATATCTACATATAGCTATAACTATACGTAAAAATATTAAATATGTTAGATTCTCCCAAAAATCTCTTTCGCTTTATTAATTTATTAATAGATAACGTATGTACAATATTTTATGTTTCGATTTATTTCTCATAATGCCATCTTTCCAAAATTTTGGTTTGTTAACATTGTGTGTATTTATTAAGCTAAATATTTTATCACGGAGAGAATTTTTAATGAAAGGGACAAATAGTAGTCAGACGGGGAAAGAAGTATGAACGATGAGATAGAACATCCCAGTCATATTCTGCATGTAAATCCGTTGTGTGCAGACCGAAGAAACTTTTGGCACAGGCCAATATTAAATATAATATTTAAACTTATTATAATACATTTTCCGACCACTAGCTCACTAGAAGATTACAAACGACACGGTGGAATCACAGTTGTTCTTTTATTGCCAACGAAAAAGAAATAATTTTGGACAAAAAGTATCGAACCAAACTGATGTAAAAATTTGGTTTCAAATGATATCTATAACATTGAGAGAGGAATATCTTTAAAAATCTGTACATCAAATGAGAAATAAATAATACAATAATTCGATGATACATAGCATCCAATAAGAGAAGTCTTGTCATTTTCGAGCATAGTGATTCATGCACAGTGACATATCATTGTGTAGCGAAGGACGATATATCATTCTTCGGCGCTGAAGGGATTAATAATGGATGGGAATATATTATACTTCGATATTCGTGTGATAAATTTTGAAATATTCGTTCGAAAAAATTTGATGTCACAGTGAGAATAAAAATATATCGCTCAGTTGCGACAAAAGTGTTTAGCAGCTTGAAAAAGTATGTTTAGAAAAAATGAGAAACAATTTTTTAATGAAATTTATTTAATATTGAGAAAAAATTTTCTCTGCGCATAATTTTCATCTGGAAAGTCTCAAATTTAAAACTAGAGATCATTTTGTTAATCATAGAGTTCAAAATAATACACTTCATTTTATCAATGATCAGGACAAAATTGATAATAATATGATTTAATATCAATGTAATGAACGAATCATAAGTGAACAATAGCAAAAACTTTATAACTTGATTTTGCATATATTATATTAAAAATTTAGCGTTATTACATTTAATTCTGATCAAATTCTCTTATTGATAAACATAAATAAATAAATTAAATTTCTATAGTCAATTGTGCAAAATCCTACTCTCACTTATAAATCAATTTCATATCATGATATTCTTTCTCTAGTTTTATCTAACGTTATGACCATTTCTATTTTGAAATTATAATTATATTTCATTATAAATGTACACATCTTCGAGAAGGTATAATAATAATTGGAAGAGGGACTTGAAAACAAACATTACTTGCAATTCTGGCAGCAGATTTTGTTTAACAAAAATACCGAAGACACATCTTACATGTTGAAAAATATCAAAAAACAATATATTTTAGTATATCAAAATCAATCAAAAATATATTTTAAATATACCATAAGGTTGTATAATATTGTAGGAGAAAAATTTATCAAATTGACACAAGAATGGACGAGGTTTATTGCATATAAAAAAATATTTAATATTAAATATTAAATATATGAAATAATGTCAGTGTTGAACAGTTAAATGACATTCCAGTCGAGAAAGTTTCTCACACTTCAGATACATACGTACTTGCTTGCTTGTTATTTGTACATGATATAACATCATTCGTTTCCTCTCTGATCATATCCCGGAAATAGACGTCGAGAGTAACTCGCGGGAACGGGTGTAACTCGCGACATTTACCTGGTCGTTTCTCTCGATGGCTTCTTTGATGAAGGTCGTCCATCGAGCGGCAGCTTCCTCAGTGTCGGCTGCGAGCCGAAGCGTAGGTGCGCCCTGTTTCTTGATCGCGAAACTGTGTAATCGCAGCTCAGGCGTTTGCTCCACGTCGTACCTTATCAGCATTACCGCCCCCACTGGCTGCGAATCCTACGAAAACGGGAATCGTCCACTGGTGAATCGTTTTTCTAACAGAATGATCATCTATAAACGCTCGCCACCTCGATGACCAACGACCCACCGGAAGCAATACCGGATTTAAATCGATGGCGAGGGAACGCGTGACGTGACTTCCAGTCTCGTTTATTTTCAAACGGCGTTGTTCAATTCGTTGTACGAATTTTCATCAAGTTTTCACCGGCAACGAAGATACTCGATCGTATTATGTGCAGCAGAGTTTTTTTTATCACTAACAGGGGAACGAAAGTGTTTCGGAAGTTTCATAATATCAAAGAGTTTTCTAATATTGGAGAAAGAACTAACTCATGAAGAAGAAACTTTTGTTAAATAATTTCTTAATATTATAACCTTTCGCGATACATTTCCCGACATTAACATTTAATTGCTATCGTTGGTGAATCACGACGATTTAATAGATTTATTAGATCATTTAATTTTAGTATTGCTGTTTTTGTTTTTGTTTTTGTAAAAAATTACATCTAAATGTGAGATACGTCACTTATAAATGAAACATTGAATATAATATTGAGTTAAAAATAATTTTATTCTAATAAAATTTTTTCTTAAATTACAAATGGCAAAATATATAATATAAATATAAAATAAATTAGTAAAGAAAAGGCATCTATTTTCAATAAATATTCGGATAATGGAATGTCTGAATAAAACGTTAGATTATTTCGATAATAAGGA
>CAJDYZ010010643.1:131940-147077 GCA_903986555.1 Heterotrigona itama | reverse complement strand
GAGAGAGAGAGAGAGAGAGAGAGAGACTTTCGGCGTTAATGCAAGCACTAAAACGTGTCTTGATAATTTTAAAAGAGTTCACGAGACATAGATCACGTTTTTTTTTTTTTAAAGAGAACTTGAATTTTCTGCTGACACCGCAGCTTCGTTGAGTGTCCAAGAGTGCTTTGATAATTACGCTCGGATAAGCTTCATTTTGGTCGTTCCTTCAAAACTTGCAATGGAAATTATATTAATTCTCTGATATATATATATATATTTTCATTTCTAGCTGGTTCATCAGTTTACTCTTCGCAAATTAGAATTTTTCCATTTCCACCTGCTGAACATTGAATTAGAGACACTTGAAACTTTTAACGTGTTTTAATATGTTTTTAGTGAAATTGAATATATATATATATAAAGAATTGAAGAAGATTTTGTGGATTTTGTTTAGAATTCTAGACTATTTAATCATATCATTAAGCAGTTTTGCGTAATGGTAACTGGAATTGCAATGAAACGAAAAAGAGAAACACATGTAGTTAATCTGTTGTATACTTTACATTTATGTAATGCGTATATGTTTCACGGTCATAATTTATTATTAAACATAATGTTAATAATGTTAATAAAAATTTTTGTTCAAGTAAAGCTCACTTCTTGTTTACTGAATTCATTGTATTTTAATTATTCTAACTACAAGAGATATTTTCTACAATATAATTTTGATAAAATTTATTCTAAACAAACTACCAATACTTTTAAAAGTATTATTATTATTACCAATACTTTTAAAGATATTATTATTATATTTACATCATTTATAATATATTCGATGAAAATATTCACCGTTGACAACTTCTCTGTTGAAATTAAGTATATCCGTAATAAGTATGAATTATTAAATACGAAATTATTCATTCTTATTGATTATCCGTACTCTCTGACTATTTATCTAACACTATTTCAGGACTTTATATTTATTTAGTCTATAATTCCTGTTGAATTATGGATTTATTCGATCGTCCCTCCGTTTCCACCGATTCTACGGTACGTTTCTAGATATATTCGATATAACATAATTAGAGAAATCTCTTGAAATTGCTAATTAGTGGTATTAAATTAACGTTCGCCTCGCTCTCCGTATAATTGTTGCCAATTTTCTGCGTAAAAGTCGCGCGGAAATCGAATTCAATTCCATTTATTCGCGAACAAATTTAAATGTCGACGTAACTATTCTATGAATATGTATCGATAAATAAATGCCCTTTTATCGTCTGAGAAATATTGCTTCACTTATCGCATAAATATCTTCAATCGTGTTTATTTATTCGTGTTTATAACGATATTTTTGATGTCAATCCTAATCGAATTTACAGGCACGTGTAATTTCGCATATTCATGAATCTAAATTGTATAACGTAATTGTTCAATGAAAATGGATCAATAAATAAATTTTCTTTTATTTCATTGGCACATCTATCACGTGATGTGATTTGATTTATGTACAAATATATTTTCGGAATATTTTCAGTACTAATCCTAATTGAATTTGCACATATATGTATATAATTCCATTTGTTCATGAATGTAAATATCCATGTAATTATTTAATAAATATGTATTAATTTTCTTTTATCTCTAAGAAATCATGGTTGTAACAATAAGCGTTTTTAAACATGGAAACTGTAATTTTCATTTATCTTGAATGTATTAATATTAAGATAATCTTGCACTGTCATTATTAGATATATAATTGTTCATATTAATATTTGGATGCTAAATATTTGTTACAATTACATTAAATAAATACAATTCGCTAAATAAACTGTTGCAATTTCGTAAAAAAAAGTTTGGGTTCATTTTAAAGAAGATTTCTATTATCAAAAAGTACCATTTATTTTATTCTAAGATGTTTTTACATTACATAATAAGTGGAAAAGTGAAAAGGAAAACTTTCTTCTCGAAAATGTCATAAATTGTCATAGAATGTAAAATCATTGAAAAAAATTTCTTCAATACTGAGTTTATAATAGCTTTGAAGATTGAAGCTTCCTCTCTACGGTGACTCTCCAAAATTTGACGTACGACTTCTCGCCACTTTATTAAATTTTGAATATCAGGCGAAAACAACGAAAATATTACAATTTTACGAATTATATTCCTCATATTCCAAGTTCAAGAAAATCGTATATCAAGTCTTAGGGGATCATTTTAAAGAAGAGGTTTCAATCTGTAAATCCACTGTAGTTTCAGCCATAAAGAAAACTTTCTAATGATTTTACATACTGTGATAGTTTGTAACATTTTCGAGAAGAAGAGTGTCTTCACTTTTTCATCCGCTATGTGGTGTGAAAACATCTTGGAATAAAATGAATGGTACATTTTGAAATTAGATCTTTAAGCTTTCAAATGAATTCAGATTTATTGTTGTACCATTTTATTTTATAAAATTGTAACAATTTAAATATTTAGCGTGAGCAGTTGTATATTTGTGTCACTTAGTAGAGCTATAAATACAAGAAGATGTCACAAAATCCATGAAAATGTCGTTCAACAAATTTAGTATTATTTATTATTATTTAATTATATTAATTATACTATATTTAATTATATTTAATTATACTATATTTGGTCATTGTGCGACGCCTTAAAAAAGAAAGATCAATAAATAAAGAAATTGTTATCTTCGATAAATCAGGATCCATATTAATATGAATTATAACGTATATCAATTATAATAATGTGTTTCACACGATTTACGAGTTCCATTCTTATGAAAACAACGCGACGAATGAATATGGAATGCATTTCGAGACAAAAGGACAGATACTTTGTGGAGAAGCAATGAATGAGCAATGAGAATACAATCGAAAACGTTTCAATCGTTTTCGTCGCCACAGGACAGGAAATTTTCGTAACTTGCAACGTTTGTCGTGCAGATCTGTAGAGAGAAAGAGAGAGAGAGAGAGAGAGAGTATGTTACTGTGCACGCCGCAAATGCAGGTGCGCAAATAGAAAGGAATACTGGATAAAAATAAAATGAAAGCGGGACGGTCTACGTTGCCGTAGCTACATAAATAAATGCATTTTCAGATCGGTGTTCTTCGCACCTTTTCCTCCCAACCTTAACATTTACAACGTTGCGTCTAAATATCGTTCGATAAAAAAAAATAACGTCACGCACGAAACGAAGAACAATTGGCCTTTAATATTTTACGCGTACATCATTGTAATTTAAATGATAATGATTCGAATAAATAAGTTTCTATATTCTGAGCAGAAATAAATATTAATTTTCATTACGTTCGAAACTCAATTGTGAACGAAGGAAATCTGAAATATTAAAAATAATGATTATATTATCTAATTAAAGCGAATTGAGAATTTCGGTGTTACATGTATATGTTATATTTGCAACAGAAATTTCTTTCTCTTTTTTCTTTTATATAAAATTAAATTTAATTGCAAATATCGGGAAACATGTCAGATATCTCCCTCAAATAATTATGCAAACGATACTGTGAGATAAGTAATGGTAGAAATCAATTTTATTATTCGTGGATGTGGAATGGATGAATAATTCTGCTCATGAAAGTATTCGAGCATTTATAAGAACTTTTTATAAATATATCACGTTTGTTACATAACTATTTTAGAATTTCATTAATACTATAACAAGATTATTATTATATTGGCTAAATTCGAAAATAAATCTAAAAATATGTATACATGAAAGTATTTAAACAAATATTCACTATATTAATAAACCTTCAATGAGACCATATTTATTATTTATTGTATGCTTTAGTTATTCGTGCTATATATTAATTTTTTATTAAATATATATTTGCTTTAATACTTATCTTAATATAAGATTTACTGATTTAAGAGACCAGAAGATTAATTCTTCTCGATTAATCCATAGTTGTAATCAGGGATCGAAAAAGTTATGGAGCTTTTAAATAGGTTCAGTTTGAAACAACTTTTTGAAACTTTTTGAAAAATGTTCTTATATCACAATATGAGAACAGATAAATAAATGTTCTTAACAAATAAAAGTTTCAGGCTAGAATTTATAAGATACAAAACTTACAATTCTTCTGTCGGACATTTGACAGACATTTTGTTCATGTAGTAAATACTGACACTGAATCTTTAATTAAATATTCTAAAACAACCTGTTTCCATGGAAATTTTATTACACAGATTCTCCATCTTTCTGAAAATATCTGTTTCATGAGAACAGTATTCAAAAGTGTTCCTAACTATAACATTTATCTCTTTCATAAATTCCACAAAAAGGAATATTTTATACGAAGTGTATAAGCTCGAACAGAATTTTTTTAGAAACGAGACGAAACTGTTGATTTCAATCCCTGGTTGAAATTGACTATTATACTATTTGTATTATTCATATTTATCAATTTTGTTATAACTTTTGAATCTACCTATAAATATATTTGCTGTCCACATCAATTTTCATTCACCGGATGGTTAAATTGCATTTTGTTACATGATATTCTTTAGTTTGAATACTAAAATGGGATATCATATGCATAAAGATTTCATGTCAATATTTCCCAAACTTCGTATGCATCTGCGTAACTGCCAGTGAGAAATCCGCGTGACTTCGTTGATACGAAAATGAAAGTTGTTGCATAATACGAGAAGTTATTGCCACTTTGAACGTACGCCACGTCGCGTCGCGTCGCTGACACGATGACGCAAGTACATAATTATTTTTGTAGTACGTTGCACTCGTGGGCGACGCACCGACATCTGTCTTATTTTAATTTCGCCCATCGTTCGATCTCAATTCAATTCACCATTACGCGCGTGTAAATAACAGAGAAACACGTTTGTTGGCGCAGGTATTATTGTTTGAACGTCAAACGGAAATTGAAATTAACTCTTTCGGAGGAGCTGGCTCGCGGCTCATAATTAAATTAGGAAAATAAGGAATAACTTTGTTAATTGTGTGATGAGTCGTGTGAATAAAAAAAAAGAAAATGTTACCTCTCGTTGTTTCAATTGGAAGAAATATTTGTAGATTTAAAATGTTTCGGAATATTTTGAAACTCCAAGTGGAAAAATGATATTTCAGAATATTTTAGATGTTTAGAACGTTCTGTATATTTTGTTTAACTTGATATTTTAGAAACATTAAAAATGTTCCAGATTTTAGAATATTTTGTATGTAGGTCTTCGGAAGATATTATGAAACGTTTTGAAATGTTCCAGAAAAGTAAAAGAAGATATTTTAGAATATTCAGTATAATTTGAATTTAGATCTTTAGAAGATATTTTGGTATATTTTGAATTTAGATCTCTAGAAGCTATTTTGGGATATTTTGATACTATACAGAAATAAAATAAAGGCATTTTAGAATATTTGAGATACAATTTAGAATATTTAGAATATTTGAATTTATATATTTAGAAAATATCTTGGAAGATTTTTTGAAACTACAATTTAGAATATTTTGTATATTTTAAATTTGGATACCTATAAGATATTTTAGCAGCTTACAACAGAATAAAAAAAGAATGAAGAGAAAAAGAAACAAAGAAATTTATTTGAAAAAAGACAACTCTACACAATAAATTACTAATCTTACAGTATGTAAAATTATAACTAAGTATTTCTATTTACCATGTGAATGTAATAATTACTAATTTTACAGTATGTAAAATTATAACTAAGTATTTCTATTTACCATGTGAATGTAAAAATTTAAATTAATAAAAATTAACGAAATATTCGTTGTTTAAAATATTTTGAAACTGTAAACGAAAGAAAAAAAGGAAGCAATACTTGAGAAAAATTGCATGTTGAAGTATGTAAAATTGTAATTCCTCGAAGTTTGCCTTAAAATATAGCAGCTATATTTATCTTAAAGCAGAATGTGTGTAACAGAGTATGAAACATTCGCAGTCTACTGATCATCTCTTAATTTTAGCTGCACAGTTAACAGATTAAGATATGAATTCAAAAAAAAAAAAGATTGAAATTTCGCTCAATCAACGTCTCACTCAGAAAATGATCTAATGATATTTTTAATTGACTCCTAATCAAAAACATTTCTCTTCTGTTATGACAATCGTTATTGATATTATTTTCCAACGTATGGTCTTCGCTTTAAACAGAGCGTATTCGAATACGCCGGTAATTAGACTTGCCCTTAAATTGCAATTTAAAGGGTTCGTCTTATGCAAAATCGATTATCGAGTGCCTATCACGGCTTCGTTCAACAATATCTTCGTCAAACGTTCCGTAGACGTCGCTAATTGCTTGCAACACCGACAAAGACGTGATCAATTAAATTAGAGGAGCAACCGGAATTTGACTCGTATTCGTTTTAATCAACGCGTCGTTCATTAGCATTCAAACCTACGAGTAACTAACATGTTTTAACTAAAGCGATGTTCTTACTAAAAATGCGTTTCGATCTTCCTACGTATATAGTATTTTTATACTCAATTCTATCAAATCAATCTACATTATACGTCTATCTTTTTATAATTAATAATAATAAATAATAATTAATAATAATTGTAATTAATGTTATGATATATCATATTATGCTAGTGTTAATATTATTTATCTTTAATTTAATTAATATTCTTATATTTTGTTGTATCAGTGTATCATTATTACGACTGATAGACTTACAAAAGATAATTTTTATTTATTTATTGTTCAACTAATATATATATATATATACGAATAATAAACAAATTGCACTTCTGAACGCCTAAAATGAAGATTGTCAAAACAATAAAATTCTTACTATAATAGGATATGTTATTATTATAATGGATAATTTCGTCATTTAAAACATGAATATCTGTGTGCATGTTTGAATTAATAGTATCCAACGAAGTCAAAGTTGCTTAAGTTAATTAACTAATCGACATCTTTGCTCAGAGAATTTCCGAATACATCCTGCCAAGAAGCCAAACAAGAGATCACGTTAACCTAGATACGCCTATCATCTTTCCAAAAGGATAACTACAAGCTGCTCAAAATTTCATTTCACGATTTCTGTAACATTAATCACAAGCAAGCGGAACAACTTTATTTCCAGAGAAATTTTCGTAAAAAAATATGGACGACCAAAGATAATTATCATGTTATATTTATTTTGGAGTGGCGTAAAGATTATATTGTTGTACACAAAAGAGGTATGAGATACTTTTGCACTTACAATGATACGGAAGTATTCAAATATTTTTTGTAGAAGATATTTTCCATGTATTGTATATGAGTGAGTATTATATAAAATGTATTTTGAATCTTCATTAACATTATGATAAGAGACTATTATGATTATATTAGTAAAATTTGCAGTATATTTAATACGTACATGTTCTGATATAATATCACAATGATTGAAATGACGATTTTACCAGACATATATAATAATTAATGAAATGGATTATTAAGTTCGATAAATGAAATAAATAAATAAAATATTGAAATTGTGATTATGTTGGTAAATTCTGAAAATGTAAAAGTTACATAGATACTTTAAGTATGTAATAAATCCAAAGAATATTGTTAATTATAACAACTAGGTTGCGCACTACAATATTAATAAAATTTCAAATTATTTACATCATACTATATTACTCCACCTATATTATATATTCACTAATTATCACAAAAATATATTCAGTTAAAGATAATTAATATTTCTCCATAAGTAAGAATCTAAAGACATAAGATTTGGAGACGAACAGATTGATCCTTCTCGATTAAACCATTCGTTGAAATCGACCATACTGATTTACTCCAACAATTAAATTAGAATTAACAAGTCCATCTAAGGCTTGACGAGGCGTTCGTGGATCTTTTTCTACGATGGTATTTTAGCCACGGAATACTCTGAGCGAAGTTCGAGCACTAAAATGTGGGACACCCCGGTACGAACCCGGGGAATAACATGAAAACCGTATTGAAGCGCGGTGAAAAAAACGTCGGAATGCACGTACACAGAGAGAATCAGGCCGAGACGAGATTATTCAGGAGCGCATCATGCCGTAAAAATAATCAAGTCCTTGCGTCATCAGGTATCGAACGTAATCGGCTGTGCTCGAGCATATAGCCTTTTGTCTCATCAACGTCGCCCCGCCGTCGACGAGATACGACGAGACCTGAGGGCTTCCTTTATTTCTGCGATAAAGATGGCGTACGCAATGCTCGCCCCTAACCTCTTCGTCCCCTCGTTGCACATGCAGCAGTGTATCAGAAATAGCGAAAATTACTTTGTCATCTTTTTCCTGATGGCGGAAATTCTCGCACGTGCGACGTGCGACAAGCATTCCCAAGGTTGTTGCGTCTCATCGGGGAGAGGCTGGGGGGGGGGGTGTTGTGGATTTTAATAGAGAGCGTCACCTCCCGTTGAACGAGAGAGAACACGCGGAGGGGCGAGCTAAAGTAATACGAATTCACGGAGCGCCATTAATCAGAAAGACTATTGTGCTCAAGGGGCACGAATTGGAAATTTGTCGCAAGTTCGTCGCTGATGGCTTGTTGAAAACGAGTTCAATGGATGCTCGATTGAAAGGCTCGATTTAAGCGAAGGCGAAATTAATTTCTTTTACGGCCGGCTATTGGGAATTGAAGCCATGAAGTGAAAAATACACACAGCTGAACCGACGACTAACTATAGATTGTTATATTCACAGAACCGTGGAGAAAATAGTTTCAAAGAGTCGGGTCTTGAATCATTAATGCCAAGCAGTTGAAACTTAAATCCATCGTTCTATCTGAATGCAAATTTTAATTTTCGAAGTGAACTTACGAACGTGTATAATAACGAATTTTGCATGCTATTGTTACTTTCTCTTTCTTGAGTTGCACGACAAAATCTTTAAAAAATGCTCACTCTTGCATGGGTCACAGAATTAAAATAACTTTAAAAATTCACTTTTGAAATGCGAAGCATAACTGAACCAACAACTATTGATTTCACGTAAGTCATACCCATGCTCTGCAAAACTATATAAAAATAATTTTAAAAATTCATTTTTAAAACATAAAATACAGTGAAGAGAATAATCGATAACTATAGTTTTCTCGTTGAGCATTTTTTATGTATACCAACGTATGAACTAAAGAAACATTTAATCCATATATTTTTTTCTGTGTAGTTCCTTTTCATAGTCGCAGTATTAAAAAATAGGATTTTATGATGCATATTGTTTTGGAAAAAATTTCAAATGAAATATTGTTTTTGATTGATAAAGTTAATTGTTAATTAACATTCCTGATAGAAACACCGCTCAAGAATTTTAGACTTCGAATGAAACAATGATTTCTTCTAGTAAAATGAATATTTCATTAGTAATATTTTTTCTACAATATTATTTTTCAGAGATCAAAGTTACAATTAGAACATTCGTGTTTCTCAGAAAAATGTACGAAGTTCATCTCACTCAAAAGATAAAAAAGTGCTCGAAACTTTTCGTTTCCTGAATCATGGAAAATACGGAATGACTGTTTCAACTCTTTGGCCGTGTAAAAATATTTAAGTTTTCGTTAAAAGTTGCAATTAAGTTTCTAACGTAGAAAATTCATATAAAAGGAATTCAAATTTTCCCTCTATATTGAATTTTTCATGAAAGTTTAAAATTATAATTGTAATATTCCTTTTTCTTAGGAGAATATACGAAGAAAGTTTATTTTGTTTAAAAGGTAAAGGATGTTCCAAACTTCTGAGTGCATAAACAACTTGAACAAATTACTTTTATTTCAGTGAATTAAATAGAAATGAAAATTACGAAAACTATTTAAATTTTATATCTATGTAAAAATATTATATAACTCTTTAAGTGCATCAAATTTAATATTGAACGAGAAGCGCGTGACAAATTTATTTATGAATGCATTCATTTACATTAAAATTAGAGAGAGATTAAAACATGAAATTTTCGTCATAGACATTAAAATAAAAAAAGAATTGCACGCGAACTTTTATTTGTACATTTTACGAAAAATCATTTAAATCTCTAAAAATCAGACATTTATAAAATTTCTAAAAATTATAAATCGATCGTTTTGATCACTCGATAGTTCGTGATCAAAATAATAAATGTATCCGATGTATCACAATATATTATTCTGTTTGAACCTCTAATAAATAAACTATTTACAGTGAGTTCCATTAAAATGAAATATTCGTTAATGTTAAAGAGTCCAATTTTTGAGCTCTTTGTACATGTATTTCCTATGCTAAAAATTTAAGTGAAACTTTCAAACTTGATGTATAATTCTTTCCCTGTTTTATTAAATTCCGAATATTAAACTTATACGTTGAAAATTCAAAAAAATCTAATATTTGTTATGTTTGTTTTCGCCTGATATCCCAAATTGATATCGACATAATAAATTGGCAAGAAAAGAAATCGTACAGCAAATTTTGAAAGGTAAAGGAAGGTTTTTAAAAAAATTTTAGTATGATAATTTATAATAGTTTCGAGACGAGAAGTGTCTTCATTTTGCTATCTACATAGTACAAAAACATCTTACAACTAGAATGAAACGGACGATTTGAAATTAAGTAGAGGCTAAAAATTTCTTTTTGCAAAATTATAATAATTTCAATATCTAATGTTCGAATATTGGGGAGACATTGTATATTTTGGGCATACCAAATTATCTACGATCTAAACTCTCAATGGGTTCAAATTTTCTTTCAAAGTTTCACTCAAGTGTCTAGCATAGAAGATGCATGTACAAAGAGTCCAAAAATTGAATTCTTCGAAAGACAAAGCCATTCGACGAGCATGATGTCTTTAGCTTCGTGACCCTGATCGCGATGAAGGCACGATTGGCAGTGGCACGTATTGTTCGATTAATGACAACCAAACTATGCCGTGGCATCGACTTGGCACACTTCCGATTTTATCGTCTCGACGACAATCACGTTTCACTATAAATTTCTGAATATCGGAATTGGCATTGTTCCGACACCTAGTAGTTGCTACTTTGTCCAAAGGAAAGAAAAACTCCGGCATAAAATTTATGATACCTCGTTTCCTAATAATTGTCAGACAATGTATAGTTTTACTATACACTCGATAGATTATTATTTCTGCTATTACTTTGCGAAACTAAGAGATAAACAATATCCCTATTTGCATAAATTATTTCTCAATGTTTCGTAGTAATTGCTGTCTGATAATTTACAATTTATTATATATTATGATATTTTTGTATCTTCGATGTTTGTTTAGTATTTAAATTATGTGAAAATCAGTTCTACATTCTAGAATTTCTCTATTTCTAGTATTATATCGTACAATTAGAAAACATTCATTTATATATAAATTTATATAAACTATTTTTCAGAATACGAGTTTAATTTTTTTTTAATAATTAGATATTATTCATTATATGGTATTACTATATTTTCATTCTTCCTTTGACGTTTAAATCGTACGAAATTCTTTAAAATTTGTTTTGCTTTGCAAAATAATATTATTCCTAATATTACTCTTTGTAGAACTGAAAAATATTCCTTATCCATTTATATAATTTATTTTTTATATCGATTTCATTCTCCAAAGTTATTTTTCATTACCTGGTATAATTATAATTTTCAATATTTAAATTGTGCTAAATGTACAAAATAGTATTATTTTTAGTATTTATCTGTATAAATTATTTCTTAGAGTACGAGTATCGTTTCTTAATATCTTAACATTTAAATTATATTAAATTTTTTTAAAATTAACTTTGCACGATAATATACTATCCTATATCTAGCAAATAGGTGAAATATCGAATACCTTGCAAAATATTATTTTTAGTGTTACTTTGCAAAACTAGAAAATATTCATAAATTATTTTATAATTATCACTCATCTTCAGCGTTTGAATTATACCAAGTTTTTTGACATTTACGTTGTAAAATGGTAGAACTAAGAAATATTCATTGTCTATCGATATAAATTATTTCTCAAATTACGAGTGTGAAAATTACATATTAATAAAACAAAATTTATCATTTAAAAGCATAATTATGGTAATATTTATATCTACAAGTCTGCGTAATTGAAATTTAGTATTTATCGTACTAGAGATAAAAGATTTCATTTTATTATTCATTTCATTAATTTTGTATTAAGCAGAACACGTTTATGTGTGAGTTTAATCAATTATTGCGGCAACAGCGGAGAACGTTTAATAAAAACAAGTTGAACGCTTCGTTTATAAATAGAAAACCAAAGTGGAATAAAAAAGTTTGCTTAACCTTTTTGAATTTCATACTGGGAACGTCATTCGTTTAAATATTCGCGAATATTTCTGCAAAATTGCTCGAAACAGCGTCAAAACTTCATTTCCAAAAGAGTGCGATAAACATTTTATTTAGAAATAAATTGAAAAAAATTTCACGTATTTCACCAGCCTCGTCTTTGTAATCGCGGAAAAAAATAATGGATAACGAGATAAGAATGATTATAGAATACGATCAGTCGCGAAAATCTACGTGCATCTGCAAATTTCAAATTAATTTATTAATTAATTGAAGTTTCTGAAAAAACGAAAACTATCTTTTATAATCAGTGACGAAAGTCAGTTGCATTTGAAAGTTAAATATTTTTTAATGTTCACGTAATGATCGCGAAACAGTTTTATATTTTTCCTTAATGAGTTTATTAACACAATTCGCGTTATGTATTTATTATTTTTACTAGAAAAGAAATAAATTCGAGAAGAGAAATTACCAATTACCAATTAAAGTGCACCATCGTTATATGTTGCACGATTTTTCACCACAAGGTTATAATAGTTTAAAATATCGACGTTTTTTTTTTTCCATCGGCTGTGAGAATGCTGCGCCGAACAAAAATATCATCATATCATATTATAACTATTTTTGTAACTGCTATAACTTCGCACGAAGAAAAATCACAGAAGAATCTGCCTGAACTCATTTGAAAGCGTTCTACTTTTACAATATTAAAAGTTCGTTCCTTTCAAAGATGTTTTTACATCGTTTCGAAAGAGGTTGAATAAAGATACATTTTCCCTCGAAAATTTCGCAAATTTAAACGCCATTGTAGACACTGAACATTTTCCTTTATAACTGAATCTAGCGTTTCTCGAAGATTGAGGTGTTCCTCCTTTATGACAAATTTTTTTAAAATTTGTTGCACGATTTTTTCTTTTTTTCTTTTTCTCGCAAAGTTATAATAGTTCAAAATACCGACAATTTTTCGCCGAGTGTACACCCACGAGATTTCTATGACTGACTATTCGTACATACAGCGTAGTGAATGGAAGTGATCCTGCATGAAAAAATAGAACAAAAAATTCGGTATGAAATTTTTTCGCCCGGGGCTTTCTTCCCTAGAAAATTGAGTATGAACATTCATTAAATTACGCGTACGACTGAGTTCCAATTTAGCTATTGTGCCGCTCTGTCTTTTGTTATTTCGTTAAGAATGATATAATTAAAATGATCTGTGCGAAATATTCATTTCTTTATTGTCCTACAGGTACTCTTGAAAATGTCACCTTCGCTGCTGCGTCGATATACTCGGCTCGACGAATTAAGGACGAATCAAATAATCTTGTTGAATTAACACGCGTGAGAATCCAGCGGAGTGTCTGATTTGATAATTACATTATAATTTGTTCGAAAGTGGACGAAAGTATTCGCACGGTTGATGAAAAATTGTCTATAATGTAAGAAATCGTGTAGTAATCCAGTCTGTCTCATTTTGAAGTGTGAAGTCTTTTTGAAAATGTTAAAAAATTTTCTTTGCAACTAAGTCTATCATGGTCTTGAAGATTGAAGTCTCTTCTTTACAACAATTTCTTAAAACCTGCTGTATGATTTTTATTCGCCGTTTTATCGAACTCTGATCATTAAGGATTAAATGGCAAAACATAGGTTAGATTAGGATTTATTGACTCTCTATTTAACTCTAATGTTCAAGGTTTAACAAACTTTGAAATAAAACGTTGAAGTAAAGAGAAGACTTCAATTTTCAAGACTGTGATGGATCTATTAAGAAAAAATTTTTTCAGTGATTATGGAGACGTTTAAAGTTTTACAGTTCTCGACAACAGAAGTATCTTTGCTTTTCTACGCACTGCGTGATAGTAAAAATATCTTTAGAAGAAAAAAAAAAAAAAACTCAAGGTAAAACTCTGTTAAAGTAGAGGTTTTAAATGAAGCCACTGTTTAAACTTCGTGAAACAAAATCGTACAACAACTGAGTTGTTTAAACGACGTTTAAACAGTTCAAAATACTAGGAACTTTTTATCAAGCGTGGAAATAAGCTTTTGTCCATCTCTGTATAAATATCGTGTCTTGCAGTATATAAGTATCGTGCATTTTTCAGAACTAAAGTTAATATTTGTCTATTTTTGTACGTATTAACGTTATTTCTATAAAGAAATTTATTTTTATAAATCATACAGATATTCATACATTCTGACCAATAAATGTTATTTATCTAGAGTTTACAAACAGCCCATGTAAATATTTCAGAAACCCACGCCAATACTGACGGATTGAAAATAAATAAATTTATTAAATTATTGCCAATTTTTCTTATTTCATAACTTTCAACACTTACGTAGATTGAATAACTATTCTTTCACACGTTCCCATAAATATCACATGAATTTTCATAACTGGATTTTCTCAAAAGCAATTCCCTCGGACTAAAATTTTGTATCAAACTTTTTGTATTACAGTCCATACTGCACGAAATAAGTGTAATGAGAAGTACAAAACCCTCTAATGGTGTACAAAGCAGGAGATCCTCGTTTCGACAAAAGGAAACAAACTCCAGACGGATCAATAGTTAATTATGCCGATCGTGTCCGAAAGATTGAACACAGTAAACTAATTACAAGCGAGCCATAACCACCGTTGCTGTGGCAATCTAATTTTATTACCATTAAATTAGTACACGCCACGGACAAATTTGGATGGGAACAAGCATGCTAATGTCCGCCTTGTCCGATGTCGCGCCGGCTTCGAGAAATCGATTACAAGAAGAAAATCGTCATCCGTTCAAAGTGGATATTTTGGCGCCGTTGCTTCAAGGCCGTGCAGAAAATAATTGTCGACCGTGACTTCATTTGTTGAAAGATTTAGGAATGAAGTACTCCGAAAACGGCGCA
>CAJDYZ010010643.1:65185-76121 GCA_903986555.1 Heterotrigona itama | reverse complement strand
GAGAGAGAGAGAGAGAGAGAGAGAGAGTTCAATATCGAGTCTCATTCGAACCCCGACTATATTGGCAATTTGTTGGCTAATATTGAACTAACAGTCGAAGGCAAGAAGTTAGTACCACGGAGGAGCTGATAATTTGTACACGAAATAGAAATGTCAACGAGCTGCAAACCTTCTCGAAAGTTTCGGATCGTGATAAGAGACTTGGCTAATGTTCGAGCAAACATATTTAGAAAATGATCATTCCAATGATTGTTAAAATATTAATGAGCAGAATTCTCCACCTCACAATAAGTGTTATTCGAAATGGCTTCGATTGGTGACAAGAAAATGATTACTCGAATGATTAAATATCAACGAACTGAACTTGATTGCCCCCTGCTTAACATTGTTGTTCGAAATAATTTCGTATCTATAAGGAACCTAATATTCCAACGAAATATTTAGGAAATAATCATTTCAATGATTGTTAAAATATTAATATACTGCCTTAACAATATTATTCGAAAGTTTCGATTGATAAGAAACTTGGCTAATATTCGAATAAAATGTACATTTAAATGATTATCTAAATGATTATTTAATACCATTATTTGGAAATTTCGATTCATGGCAGAAGGCTGATGAAAATAGATTTAGCCATTATTCCTATAAAATATCTGAGAAATGATCATTCCATTTATTTACATTTGTCTTTTACATGAACCTTTTACTAGAGAGAATATTTTATTTTTTTCTCTTTTTTCAATTTCTTTTTCTTTTTTACATCGAACCTACATCGGTTTCGTACTGGTCGTTTCGTAGTAATAATAATTCTTGTATTTAATTTCTACAGAGAAAAGCTGGTAGAATTATTTTTAATGTTATTTTCGATCCGTCAGTAATAAAATAATTAAAGATGATCCCGTTAGGTGAAATTTAATCGTAAATTCAATGAACGTGGTTGAAAAATGTAATATTTTCCGACCGCGCGAAACGAGATCATGTAAATTGATACCGTAGCAAAATATCTCTTAAATCGAGAGATAGGTGAACAATTATTTTGTTTATTAGAATAATCAAATGATTTTTCTCCGAATTATTTTATTATTTAAGTGTCAAACGATCTGAACCTGTGATCAGTCACAAAGGTCTACACACGTCAGATTTCAAATTATATTTCAGATAATGCATGCGTTTGAAATATTTTGTAGACGCGAATTTATTTATTAATATTCAATTAATGTACAAATTCTGAGAAATGTTTACAATGTTTACTATATTTGTTTACTGAAGAATGAGAATAGATCGGAACGAAATGAATCGCGAAATCTGCTATATAATTATCATGAATAATTGAAAATATAAGCACAGACTATGAATGAATGTAAAATATATGTTCCTATCGTTATTACAAAATAGGTTCTATGTATTCGCTGCATTATAGTAATTATGCACAGATTTTTCATAAGTTTTATTTAGATATTTGCTCTTTCAAATAAATACGAAAAACATTGTTGATCTTCTATCTCGGTTAGAACAATGACACTATGTCTTCCTGTTTTAGATATATTTGACGTTTAACAGACATGCACGCGACTGAATTTTCAAATTATGTCGGGAATGCTGAATTTCATAGGATTTCCCCGTATACGTGTGCCCCTCTAAAATATTTATTACGGGTATAAAATCCTTGAAATCTTATCCGAGCATCTCTTTCCCAAGTAATATCCAATAAACGTTCCTTTTAAAAAATTCAATTCTGGATCATTAAAGCACACGACGAAGGTAAGGTAAGTACACATCAACCGGCCTGGAAATGAATTCAATCTATTTTCCCTAATGCAGGCTAAAATATGGATGATCGCCTATTTGTAGATACCCCGTTCGCGACAATCCTTTTTTTCTTTTCTTTTTATTCGTCGTTTTATGGAAGATAAGACTGAATTTATGGTATTCCGCGCTTCTTACACATACTTTCGATACGTGTTCTCGATACACGGTGCACACGTACAGAGCGATTGTCTCAAGAATGATAGGAGATGTGAAAAGATCGTGGAGAAGAAAAATTGATTAATATAAGAGGATCTACTTTACCGCGAATTTACTTTTCTCTACACCTAGAAAATTGCAGATGCAATTTTCCTTTTTTCTTTTTTTCTTTTTTTTTTTTAAGTCTAATCGTACGTAATCGCGATGAAGCTCGACATTCTCTGTAAAAGGATACTAACCAACGTGTGTCGAAACATTGTTAATTTAGGAGATATTTCAACTTTAATTTATAAAAGACAAAAATAGTACGAATACAATATTGCTTCCTCGTGCGGTAAATTTTATAAAATTGAAGTCAAAATATTTCTTAAATTAATAATTTTTCATCTTCGTTGATTAATAGAAACAAAAAATATACGATCCTAAATGTCTAAAGAAAGTTGAATTTACGAGAAAAGCAAGCCTGCAGACAAGTAGATTCTTTTATACCAATCAATTTTCTCTTCTTACAATATTTTTATATATCTCCTACCATTCCTGCAATATAACCTGTTACAGTTGCATTTATACAAATTTGCATATTTTGAACAAAATGACTGTTACAACATCAATATAATTCCTTCGTAGAATTCTGTTGTTTAATTTTAGTCCATAGCAATATCTTGACGAGAAATTAATAACATACGTATGTACTTTATATAAATTTTATCGATTCGAAGTCTTGGATATGAAACTTATAGGTATGAAAAATTAATACTTGCTGGTATCATCCTAAGTACAGAAGTCATTTAATGAAAATTAAAGTGAAATCACTAGTGACCATAGCAATTTGTTACAAAAATATGTAACAAACATTTAAGTTGTTTAGTTTTATTTCGTACTTTATATCTCTCTTGATAATTTTCGAAAATTCCAAGATGAAGAAATGTGAAGCATAAATTTCGATAGTTTCACAATTTGAAAGTATAAATCAAGGAATTTAGGAAAAAATAATGTACTATAATTAATATTATGGCATATGATTAATAATCGTAAATGATCTAATGCAAACTGTAACCACATTCTAATTATATTAAGTGCTCGATGATATATGAACAAAAGTGTATCTGTTGATTTTTCATATTGTTTTATACTATTTTCTCCCAAGAAGATAAGCATTATCTCTTCGTTCTTAAAGGTAGAAGTTTCCCACGGTACTATTACGCAGAAAGTATAATTTTACAGCGTCCATTTTTCACGAGGATGACTTAATATTTGAAGACTCTTGCAGAAAACACTCTGAAAGTATTGAAACATTTTGCTTTTTCATCGGAAAATGTGCCAATAAGAATAACTGTACTATAAGTGTATTTTTCCTTCATTTTCTCAATTTCCTTTTCATAATTTAATTCTCCCTAATTTCTCTTTAATTTCCCTTAAAATATAAGTAACATTTCCCAATGTAAAAAATTAGCATTACGAGATTGTTACATTACTACTGAGTTCAACATTGTCTCTGAAGAAAAGAGTGTACATGCCAATTGAAGAAAGCATTATAAATGCTAAACATCAAATTTTTCAGTGTCAAATTGTAATTTACAATGTAATTTACTTACAAATAAAAGGGACATATTAAAAAAAAAATAGTAAAAGGAACTTATTCAAGAAAACTAATATTAAAAAATATTTTTAGAAAATAATTTTTTTACCAGTAATTGAGAATCAAATAGAATTAAATATTTCTTTATTAGGATTCACAATATTTCTTTTTATAGATGGCATACTGAGTTTCCTCTTTACATATGGCAGTCTCCATTTTTTCAAACAAATGGCACGTACAAGGTTTTCTAGAAATATGATCTCCTTTTAAGGTAAGTTTAATTTCTTTATTAATTCCTTTATCTAAAAATTTATATTTTGTAGCAAAAAAAACATCAAATTTTATAAATAATTTAAGATTGGATAATTTTCTTTTCCCTCTTAAATATTTGATACTAAATTGCTAATTTTAGTTATACTAAATTGCTAATTTTAATTAGAATGCACATAATGTGAAGAACTATAAAATAATACAACATGTATAATACAAATATATGAAATACATAATAAAATACAGTGATTCTTGTAACATTTGGGGCGCAAAACAATTTTCCACCGAGGTTCTATTTCTTTAACCATATTCTAAAAAAAAGAAAAAGCATGAATTCGCATGAAAATCCTTGGTCTATTAATCACGAACTGAATGTCCGTTATAAAACGAAAGCTACGTATTGACTTTTCCTTTTTATCGCTAGTTCGTGCTAGAACAATAGAACTATTTCACTTTGATAGGCTGTTTCTTAATCACGAATGATTGATGAAGTGTCATCAAGACGTCCAACTTTTCCTTTTTCAAGATTTCCATTGCCACTTTACTAGAAACCTGCATCTTCGTGCCGAACAAAGCTTCTGCTTACGTCATCATAGTACACCGGATAATGAAAATAATTAATAAACGGAAGTTTGTCGTTTCGAAAAACCTATGTAATATTGAAGATTATGCTGAAGAAACTGCTGAGAAAAAACGACAGGAAGAGTTCCGTGATACTTCACTAAAAATTTCGTAAATAAATTGTGAATTCTTAAACATTGCATGAAAAATCCAGAGAAATGCAAAAATGCATATTAAATATTGAAAGATATATTAAAATATATCTAAATTAAGTAATATATATTTAAATTAAGTAATTTTAGGTACAATAGGTACAAATAATTTTTGTAGATTAATATTTAATCCAGAATGATTAAAAGACAATATTTAATAAGTAAAATAATTTTAAATCTGCCTTTTTAATTATGCCTTTTTAATTATCCTCGCAAGATGTGAAATTATGTAAATTCGCAGTCTGTTTATAAAAATTCCATTCCCGTAAAAGAAGAGATATAATTCATTTCACGATTAATTTATATTTTAAATCAATAAATTGCAATGTGCAAACAAATCTTACGCTGTAAAATAATATTAAACAGGAAATTATTCCGTTGAACTTCCTTTGTGCATTAACAGATTATGTAGATTGTCAATATTTCCACAAATTTATTATTAACGCTTCAATAAAATAATAAGCATATACTATCTTCAATGACACATTTTAATTGTATATGCTACAATTTCATTGTTTACATTTAATAATGAAAATATACTTTAAACGCATTGATTTTCAAATGCAAAAGTGTTAATTAACAAAGAGAAGAAAGAGATTATTAACAACATTAGCAACATGTAGACTAAAACAACTCATGTTAAATTAATTTAACAACTCATGTTAAATTATATGTGAATTTAAGAGCTGGTCCAAGTTACAGAAATTTTTCTTATATTTTTAACGTGAACTAGATGTTAAATTCATAAAGAAAATAATCATTCAAAATTGACTTTACAAAAGCAATTTACATTATATCTATTTGTATTATACCAAAACAATGATAACACGATAGTAAAATTCTTTTTGGAAATCCTACAGCACTACATATATTTCTCATCACTACAACACAACAAGTGGTTACTATATTTCCCAGCGATCAATATATAAATAATTAATATCATTCTCGTCATTATTTCTTTTATTCCACAAGACTATCTCTAAAAATTGAAAGAAAGTTGAAATACTTTTAACGTTACAACATGACATTAGTGCCATTTTCTTAATCGTCAGTGGTTGGAAGCTTTTCAACAGAGTTTCAGCATCGAGCAACTTTTGTTACTAATTCCGTATCTATTAATTGAAACACTGTCCGCAAGAAGTTCGAAGCCTTAATTACGCGAACCTTAAATGCCTCGGAACTTCTCGATTTGGTTTGCGCGGCTTCAGGGGGAGAAAAATTTCAAGCGCGAGCTGTGTCTCATTGAAACGTTCCCTCTAAAGGGTTCTTCTGGTACAATGTACAGCTTTAGTTTCAAGTTACATCAGAGGATCTATTTAGATTGCACGTAGTAAACGTGTACGTACTTTTGAAGGATCAGCAACGCTGCACACACTTTCCACGAGAAAAAACGAGGCGCGAGCAAACCGTGAAAAATGCGAGCGCGTGAAAATTGACCTGCAAAGTGCTACATCCTGAGACTCGCGAAAAGTACACGGAATTTCAATGAAACATTCCTGTAGCAGTTGAATGACGTGTACGTTATATATCATCATTTCTATAATCCGACAAGTCGTCTGCTTTTAATTTATTCCAATTAAGAAATAAATTAAAACTCAAGTATAATTTTTCATAGCCCGTTTTTAACGTATCAAATTTTCATAGTTTTCTATAACGCGACTATATATAAAATACTATATACACTTGCAAATTTTGAGTGTTCAAAAAAGTGTTGTAAATATTTTACAATTTATTTATTAGTTAAAATTAGACAGTTTTTGAAAAGACTCTGACGAGTCTTACATTTCTTACATTTATTTAATTCATTCAAACAAATGTAAGAAATTGAATATTTGTTAATGTTTCAAACAGTGAATAGAAGAATATTCAATACATTCAAATATCATATATTCAAATACTGAATATTTGTCAAGTTTGTGAAATAATTTAATTTCACTGACGAATTAATTTATTAAAGTTCGTAAAATGTTTAAAAAATTTTTTCCTCTGTTTTATATATTTAAAATTGTACGTAGAATTTTGTGAGTAACTGTAATTACCATCAAAATATAATGGTACAGATCTGGATATAATGGTACACGTATTGCAATGTAAATGACTCTTATTAATATTTGAACACTATGACGTAAAAAATTATTCTTCTATACGTGTATTTATTTATAGTATTGTCATTGAATTAATCGTTGCATTAGTTGACGTACATGAATTTTATTCATTTAACGCACAAAATCTCCTGCATAAGTAATGATAAAACAAATAATGGCCAAATTTAAAATGGTAAAAGAAAAATTAGGTAATGAGCAAGTTACATTAATTTTCACATCACGAATTTCACATAAAATATTCAAAATTATTATAAATTTAATACAACTTACTCATTGTTTGAATTTCTTTCTCGTTTTAAGCTTCGCCATTGTTTGATTTATCACTCCTTACGTAGAAAACTATGCGCAGTAAATCAATACGTGTCATTAGAGTACATCAGAAATAACATGACAAAACAGCATTGATTCGTGCTTTAACAATGCCGTTGTTGCCGAGTTAAACTCGAGCTCGTCAGTGATAAGAATGATCAGTTCGTAATTTTTCATAAAACTATAAATCTACGGCGATACATTCTTAAAAATTCGAATGACAAAACATATAGATAAAAGTTATCCTTTATTGTATTATAAATTTTTTTCTATTCCCTGCACTTTGATTTTTCGACGCAATTTCCATATTAAAGTTTTGAATATGTTTTCAATGTTCCAAAGTGAGTTGGTGTGTCTGACGATGTCTTAATTTCAACCTTTCCTATATTTCCCATTCGAAATTACTCTTATTGACCACGAAGAAATGCGTGAAAGCACTTGTAATATTTGAACTGAGAAAACAGAATGCTGAGAACGAGAAATTTGTAATTCTTCATATAATCTCGAAAATTTAAGTAATTCTTCACGGAATAATGTAAATAAAATGTTCTTCATCACTCCAATTCTAATCCTTTGAGATTAATCCATATACCGGAATATTGGACGAATGATCTTTAAATCAACGATAAAATAATTAGTTTAGGATAGCATGTCGCAGTGTGTCAAACGGCACACGTTCAAGGACGAGTGCATTCCTAATTTGTTCCTCCTCGTTCAATATTAAACTTTCGGACTTTCGGCGCTTTCGAATTTTAAGCACTCAAAGGGTTAATTGGAGTATTCGTTTGATACAAATTTTATACCCACGGCCGACGGTAATTCCAGTGCCTTAATGAGGCATTAAGACACTTTGACGAGTTAACTTCGCGCATAGGATAAATACACGCAAAACGTAGCTAACGTTGCGCGCAATTACTCCAGGCCACAACGTTAATTACCGTATTTACCGGAGAAAAGGGACTCACCGAGGACAATAACTCGGGGCTCGTTAGTGGTGTACGGATGCATCATGGGTAAAGTCGAAGGAAGCATGGCGTTCTGTATCGTTGGCTGTGAATCTATCAGGCGTTCCTGATTCTGCGGTCTCGGCGGGCTTCTGCTCCTTGGAACGTCAAAAGACGTGAGAGTATGCGATCTCGCGAAGCTCACGTGCTTCGTTTTCGGTGCCTGAGAAGTGGGTGGCGGTGGTGCTGGCGGCAACACTGGTCGAGGACCCTCCAATTTCGTTGATTCTTCGTCCTCCGGTAGCCACGTGTACCTGCAACAGAAGGCAGCCTTGGAAGTTCATCTTCTAATTTTTACAAAGGGGGCAAACTTATTCGCGAAATTAAACTTATTGTTTTTTGTACATTTTACCTATATTTTTGTAAACTATTTTATAAAATTGACCTGGATGTGGTCTCTGGACAATCATCTGCCAGTGAAAAATATTGACCGATTGACAATTTCGTCGAACGAGATGCACCAAACAAAATTTATTATTATTTATTTCATTCGGAGTCGCACCAACTATTTTTATATTCTATGGTTAGCAAATAAAGTAAACATAATATTAGAAATGGTATAACTAATCTAATCTAATTTTAAATTAATACAATATAACGCAAACTGAGGTCGTAATTTACACTATACCTGATGATATAATCTATAACAAAAGATTTTTATAACGTCATATTATCATTTGGTTATGAATCTCATTAGGAAAATTATATTTAGCTTTGTATTAAGCCACGTTATTACAGTTAAAAAAAAAAATAGTTTATTAAGAGAATACAATTACAGTAGATGCGTTTTCAAGCAAAATTTGTTTCATATTTTTCTCATTTAACCTTTTCAGCAGAGAATATTTTCTTACCCATGTTGAAACAGCTACTATTTGGAATGCTCAATTATTTCCAGACGATGACGAGCTATACTACCGTGCATAAATAATTAGTGCAATTTCGTTAAAAGCTTGATACTTTTATTAAGATGTTATGTAAAATTCTCTGCAGAATTTTCAACTATCGAATTATTATAATATAAGCTATTCTTTTTATCAACATATATTAATTGTTACATGTTAAAATTAAATTTAAAGATTCGCGTAAATTATATTTCCATAATTTAGAAGTATCCACAAACCTATTGTGTAACCATGATGACAAAACATATCGTCCTTGCACAATGATATTTCATTAATTGAATCACATAATCATCATTACTAAATTACGAATTTTATGGATCTACAGAAAATTTTAAAGTGTAAAATTACACGAACTGTAGTGATATATAAAAGATATGTAAAACGTCCGAAATGTAACGTTTCGTATAACATTTACATAAAAGCATAATATTCACATAAAATAACTTTTTTACCGAAACTTTGTTTCCCAAATTATACTTTTTAAAGAACGAATTTGCATAAATAATTACTACATTGTTACTGCTGGCCAACATTGAACATATATTCTTCCCACTGAGAATGAAATTACATTCTTTCATATCGAGAACGAAATTTAAGTCTTTCATCCCATAATTTCTTTTTCCTTTCTTTCTCTCTTTCTCTCTATTTTTTGACGAATTCTTCGATTCCGTATATTCGAAGGTTTCATTTTCATAAAAGCACGCATTGTTTGAATTCACGTGGAACGAACGTGGTACGTGCGGGTAAATATTATTCATATTAGTGCAAATGTATGTCGCGATGTACAGAACATTCATCGGAAACGAATGGATAATATCGGAGAATATGTACCGGGGGATTAAATAAAATTTTCCGGTTTGCCCAATTCATTCACCGTGTGTAATGAAAGAATATTGATTTTTGTTTGTAATGAATTTCATTGTAATGAAAGAATATTGAAATTTTCGTAATTTAATAACGAAAAGAATAATTAAGCGTTTAATTGTTTAAAATTACGGGGAAAATTCACGAAAAATTTGAATAATTTAGAAACTACTGGACAATTTCTGTGAATATATTACATGAGATATTTTAGAATTTTATAAATGCTGTAACAAGTATTATGACTATACTGGTAAAATTTGAAACGAATTTTTAATTTATATAACCAAAAAAAGTACACAGATAAATATTTATCCAATCATACTGATAAAAGTAAAAAATTACATAAAAATACTCGCTTAAATTCTGCTCAAATCCCATATATATGTAATAAAAGTTTATTGTGGTAAGATACTTCCGCGATCCAGCGTATGGAGAGCAGAGAGTCGCGGCAAAACCCGCGAAAACACCAATCAAACTTCGCGGTGCAGTAATGAAAAGCGGTGTCGGCAACACAAAGCGACGAACTCGGCCGATAGAACGGACGAACGCGCAATTACGCGACGATCAGTCCGCAAAGAGATCTACCAAATGTAAACTGTCCGCAGATACTTCTCGCGCGATCACATCGCGAGTTGAACGAGAACGCTTCAGCCGCGGAAAACGTAAAATTGAAAGCATAGGTAAGCAGCGTGCACGAACTTTCTGGCAGCGATGATCCAACAGGTGTCGCGGAAGAACGTTTCATAATCGCGAGACAATGGCCGGGGCGTTAACGATCTAAAGAAAGGCACGTCGCGCTTTTTCTACCGGATGACATTAGGATAAAAGCAGGCCGTTCGCAAGGGGTTTCCTTGGCCGTGGATGCGCGCGGCTTAATTAACCGGTTAGTCGATAGACATTTATTTCTGCCCGGGGACGCGCGCCGACTTTTTATTTAACACGGCGAGGTAGAATGATATTGCCACGCACGCTAGGGCTACATTCTCATTCCCATTGTGTCGGTCAGAAACCGATTCTCACGCGTGACAGGCATTATCTCGGGAGAAAAGTGGGTGACGCCGGCGACGTTGCTGCCACGATGTTGCAACAACGACCTAAATAAATTGCACTTGGACTACGTCGAGGATGCGTAATAAGCCTCGCCCCGCTTTTTCTTTCCTCC
>CAJDYZ010010643.1:21713-33974 GCA_903986555.1 Heterotrigona itama | reverse complement strand
TTTTTTTTGTGAGAAATATCGATATGAATTTCTTTCTATTATCAATAACGATATCTATATTACAATAATAATCATAATGTAATAAAGATAATTTCAATCAAAATTAGACTGTATTGTTTTGCTTCCTCATCAAAGATTAGAGGACTTATAACATTTTGTTACGAAACAAAAATATTGTAAATATTAATTTAAATAATGGAATGTATAATATATAGCATGAAAATACAATATTAAATATTAGTATAAATTTACATCAAATATAATTTGTTATAACTTCGTTTGCTTCAGAAAAGCCTGACACGAAGAATTTATCCACTTTGAAACAGAATTTTTTCATCTTCGAACGTGAACGTTTGCAATTTTCACCATTCGAATAAAATGCATTTCTTCGTTTCTCTTTTCTTTTTTCAATTCCTCTCCTCAAGGAGGAGGCTGTATTAGCTGAGAGTTAAGAAATCTCTACCCTGCCACATCTTTTATATATTTCTTAATTTGCGGAACGCACGAAAGAACAACAATTAGTAGTCGTTTCATTCTCACTTTGAAACACATGTTTCTTCGCGTATGAAAGAATAACAATTGGTTAAGGTTTTTTCCTCACTTGTCTCTTTGTATATTCTTGTTCCCTTTACCGCGGTGACCGAGACAAAGAGAGAGAGAGAGAGAGAGAGAGAGAGAGAGAGAGAGAGCGTAAAGGAAATTTGCTTGTTGAGCGGGTGTCAGAATTTATGGGTTTTCGGATATGGGTGCGAAGAATCGATTGAGAAGGGGGAAATTGTACAATTACGCGGCGTGTGCAGAGTTATGTGAGGCTCGGTTTAGAAATTGTTTCCTTTGTTCGAAATTTCATCCGCTTTTAAATTCGGATTGAATGCTCATGGAGAGAGTTTCATTCCTACCTAGGGCAGTTGATTCCTATATCGGGATAATAGAATATTGGAAAAGTCGATAAAATGCGCTGAAAGCCAAAATATATGAAACGTTAAGGTACATACGAAAAAGAATTGATGAAATATATATCTACCTTTGCTTCAAACAAATGAATAAAACATTAACCTATGGAAGCTGTTACATTTTTATTCATCTACTATTCCTCTTGCTGTTTCTGCTTTTATATTTCAATATTATTTTCTTTTTCATAAAGCTCCGCTATATATATATATATATATATATATATATATATAATCGGTGAGATATTTGGTACTTAACTTGTCCCAATAATAGATAGAGAAATGATAAAATTAAACAGCGTTACTTTACACTTATTTTATAGTCTTATATAGTTTTCATTTTATTCTGTCGAATAAGAAATTACTTTACATTCTTACATATCTTTTATTTGACAGAATAGAACAAAATACATATAAGAATATAAATTAATAGAATTAATAGAATAGGATAAAAAATTAAATACGTACACGTGCAATGAAATAATATAAAATCTTTACATATATTTCACATTCTATTGAAACATCATTCATTTATGAACCAGAAGAAACTGCAAACGAAAAGATTTAAAAATCGCCAAATATTCCAAATCTATGTACTCATATTGAGCGATATTGCGGGAAAATATGATTAGTAGCCATTACGAGATCACTATCACGGGCAGTTCTGTCGCTGTAGACAGAATATAATTTTCTCAAACGAAAATTCTACTGCGTTACGATGGATTCAACCCCCGGTGGCGACTCGTTGTTCCGAGTGTTCTCGACGAAGGTCGTAGAGAGGAGAAAAGAACCCCGAGGGAGAGAAAAGCTCGAAGACTGAGCGTCGTGGCGAGGGTGAACACTATGTTCGTCCGAGGGAGAGCCTCAGATTAGGGAAGGGATGAATAGATGACGGAGATGGCAATGGATGGATGGAAGAAATTGAGGCAGGCGATCGTGATGGCCGTTATCCAACGGAGTCACAGTGGTGCCAGTCATTCTTCTGTTTGGCCTTTCTTTCGCGCGAAATATTCTCGTTGCCTTTAGTTAGCGGTCGAATCTCAGGAGCGAGGGAAAAGTCTAAAATTCGCAAGTTCCGAGCGTATTTAAGCTCCGTCTAGCACGCCGATCTGACGGAGGGTGCAAGTAGAACGCGAGTCGATATCGTGCTTCGAGTACACACTGTAATCGCGGTAAACGATATGGGAATACCATGTCGAACTTTCTAGGAATGACGGCTCGACTATGGGATCGATTATATTGTAAATTCATTTAAACTTTATTGAAGTGTTGAACACGCCGTCATCAGAGAGGGAAAGAACAGGAACTTTTTATAAACATATTATGCGTATCGTATAAAACATTTTGAAATTTCATTAACAGTATAACGAGAGACGATTATTACGAGTATATTGGTAAATTTGAGAACAATCAGATTATTTTAAATATTCGAACATTTAATATATAAGAAGTTTTATGAATACATTATATATGTCATATAAAACATTCATCGATTTTATAATCAGAAGTTGTCATGATAATATTGATAAAATTTCAAATTATTCCGAAAATGTAATGGAAATTATAAAACATACGTTAATAAGTGTTAAAGATGATTATTGGCTATGGATATAACGGATTGTAACTATTTAAATACTTCTGTGATCTGTTATATCAAACGTTTATCATTTTAAATTTATTTCGAACCAATATAATCATGAGTCTTATTATATAAATATTAGTGAAATGTCAAACTGTCTTATACAATATACATAATATATTCATAAAATGTTCCTATGAATATACACACATTGAGTTTTAATTAAACAATAACGATGTCATGAACGACATTGCAAAACATCACAAGCTTATAAATGTAAAATTTAAACTTTTAAATAAGTAGAAATTTAGATGAGATAGATTCAAGTTCTTTATACGTATTCTAAGATGTGGAACGCCTAGAGCCAAAGGGATGCAAGTGACATTTTCCTGATATCGAGAAGATTGAATTTAAAATTTCAATGTGCTTTGAAAATCTCCGGCAATATCTTTATGAAAATTGAACTACATACGTCTTCTAGAAAATGAATATAACGAATATAGGAGAATAAAACGTTTTCAAGAACTGTGATGCAACTTCATAAAGTGGAAAACTTTCCTGTTGGAAATGGCTTGGATTTGCAAATTCATATTGAAATTAATCCCATCCTTATTTCCGAATCGACTGTTTCCGATGTGTCATGAGGTAATTAGAGGACATTGAAACAATTACCTTGTACTTTCCTGAGGAATGTGGAATTAACGAGATTCCAATTGGAGGAGGAATTATACGAGATATTGATTGCTAGATGAACACGAGTGTAATATGCTTCTTAGCACGTCTTCGCTGCGTCTTGGATTCAAGTCAGCACGTACTCCTATGGAATACAGGTGACATTATCTCGAGTAATTGAAAAATCTCGAACAATCTTGAAAAATTGAGAACGAAACGCGACGTACATAATTTTTCTGTAATTTAATTACAAACTGAATATTCAGTTGAAAAAAAGAATTGTAAAAAAATGTTAAAGAAAATTTTTACGTATTAGACATACTAGAATTTAAATAATAAACCAAATAATTTAAATAAACCAAAGAAAATCCTACAAACATCAAGACTTTGCATACTATAATGTATTGTACTTGTTTGTTAAAAAAAATTGCAAATCTTTAAAAATCAAAGCGCAAAATTTTTTAATCAACTGCTCAGGAAAAAATGAATTTCAAATTCGCATTCCACAAAAATTATAAACGTTAATAACGTCAATTGTTTTATTTCCTAGCGAAATTTTAATACCAAAAAGCGTATGTGATTCCCAGATTCATGCAACCCCAATTAGTAATAACGAATTCCAAGCATAATTGAATGATACCAGTATTGGAAACTATAGAAGAGAATAATATAGGAAAAATAGGGTATTGCAAGCTCAGAGACGATCATTGAGGTCATCATAATGGAAATGATCATTATCCGTGATTATTAGATTGCAGGCTTTTATTATTAAAAATATAATTAAAATAAAACAGTATCTAGATTACGTACCAAATATTATAGAAAACTTTGGATATTTTCTGCATTTTTTTCATATTATGTATATTCTATACGTTTTCAAATTATTAAATTTTCTATAAATACATAAAAATTTACGCTCTTTCTTCAAGTAAAAGAATATTGTAATTTCCCTTCGAGTTCAAAATATTTTAGTTTTTTCGAAAAAAATATTCATGATGTTGCCTAATTCATTTCCTTAACTTCTCATAAAAATTATTTATAATTAATATAATATTTCTCATATTAATCAATTTCTATCTGTAATCATGGAAAAATTGTACTGTTCTGCTTGTTAGATAAACAGTCTATAGATTAAAAGTTAAAATCTGTTGAACAAAAGAGATTACGTGAATTTCGTGATTCACTTAACACATCTACACTGACAAATTGCGAATAATATCGGAATTAAAGGAAATCTATTTATTATTTATATATCCTTATCAACTTCGCGGTTACAGAGATAAACGTATTAAAGCAAGAGGGAACTATTCGCTATCATGGACTATGTGCGACAATAGTATCTGATAGACTCAACAAACGAAGCCAATAGTACAAATGTGCAAAAACCATTTGACTAGCGAACCTCCGTCGTATAAAAACCTATACAATAATCCTCTTCGGTTACAATCCTCTAAACAGACGTTTCCGAGTGCCCGGAATAACAACAAAGGAAAGATAAAAGCAACGTATGACAAAACCGATCCAGTCTCGCCGCGATTGATTCGACTTCTATCAAAGAAAGGAACGTTCTCGCTAACGACAACGTACCAACGTCATCGCGTTTCCGACAAAAAAGTACAGTGGATACGTACCACGCGCCGCCTACGAATTGACGGAATTGGCAATCTGGAAAAAAGCGTATCAGTTGGAAGATATTGCGTGGTGAGAAGAAGACAAGGAAAAAAAGGAATGAAAAGGAAGGGATGTGATTTACACCATCGACCCTCTGCGAATGCAACACCGCCCGCGCGAGGTACAGATGCGTCCATTAATGAAAGGAACATCTCTGTTCCTGCAAAACAACTGCAGCGAATATGATCTCAACTGTTAGATCAGGCGAATTGAAATTTATATCTCACATCTCATGGATGGTCCAGTTACGCGTGTGCGTGATTTAACTATCTATAATATTGATCCGAAAGTTTCGTATATCCACTGTTGCGAAGAAATCGAATGATTCGTTTAGAACAATTACTAGTTCCAGATTTCGAACTGGAGTAAATAGCAACAATTAATTAATAACCTTCTGCTCTTATAAATAAACGAAATTTTGGTTATGGAGGATAAATTAGTGCTTTGTGAATTAATTCGGTATGATAGTCAATTGTCAGATTAGGCTAAAATATTCTCTCATTAATGACGTACATAAGTGATTCATTTAATCTCTATACAATCTATAAGATTGATTCGGAGTTATATCTATATATATTTACATTTCGAACATTTGATTTTGTGTACTTGTTGCTTCGACTATGTGACTTATTTAGAACAATTAAAAGGCTCAGAAGCTGATGGATGTAAATCATATAAAAAATAACTTCTACCCTACTGATATACTTTTTCTGTTAAAACACTTGCAATCTGTAAAGCACTTTATAATATCGTAATAATTATAATATAATTATCATAATGATCATATTACAATTAATAAATCGTTGACCAATAATTTTAACAATAAATTTGCATCAACGCAAATAGTTGTTTAATGAGGAATAACTCATACTGATTGGCTAACTACAACTAATTAAAAATAATCCTTCTCTCTTGTAAGTAAACTAAATTTTTATTATAGGGAATTAATTAATGTTTCGTAAGTTAATTCACTATAAAAAGGAAAGATATATATTTCCGAAAAAAAGCTGGCAGAAAGACGAGATAACAAATCATTCCAGGGACAATAAACTTGACACATTGACTGTCACGAAAAATTTATATGTTTCGACGAAACATTCTCAATTTTCAAAAAAATATCCCTTGTATTACCATGAAAGTGAGAGTACATTTCACATTTTGCAATATTATCGAGTCATTGAAACATTTTTTTCTGGTGATAATCTCATTTTAATTTAATCGCTGTAAAATATTTTTAGAAACATTGATCGCCGATGATCACCGTGACAGTCAACGTGTTGATCAATGTAATCGCCGTATTTCTTTCAATCATTCATTTCCTCCGAAGCGCACTTTCGTTCTTGCGTTCATACATAGCGTTCAACGTACCGACCGGCCATTCTCTATCCTAGTTTTTGCTCGCATGTGAGTAAACAACCTGCTCGCACGTTTCCACGACTGTTCTTGACAATCGAAAGATGCATCGTCCCGTTTCGTTGCTTCGGTCCAATTGTTGATAACGTTTTCGTGACCTCTCGATTGCAATAATCATTCTGTAGTATGGGACCTGACACATAGAGGTCAGACATTTCGCAACTTCAAAGAGTTGTCGATGACAGATGTCGCTTAATGTACATTTCACCTCCAAATTTATAAATCGTAAAAGGGCGTGCTACACGTAGTATTATTAATAAAAATTGAATGATCTCGAATAAGAGTCTACGTTACATTTAGCACACAAACGCTTATATCATTTTAATTCGACAATAATTTCTTGATGATAATCAGATTACCATCTTAAGAGATTCGCTTCATGTGAATCTCTATTTTTCGAATTTTAATATCTCTTGTCGAGTCTTAATATTTGAATATTAACAGATATTGACAGAACAGTCTGTTAAGTATACTAATAATAGAAACTCGTCGACACTTTTAAGGAAAGCTCAATTCTACTAACCTGTATACTTTTCTTTATGTCTACAATACACCAGAAATCATCTAATGACACAAAAGTTTAATATCATATTTATTATCATATCATAATTAATTTGATGCCGAACATAAAAGTTCTGTACTTCTTCCATAAGTTTTACAAGCAGAGTGCTTATTTACACATCAACTTTTGTTCATTTGCAATCTATTTGCAAGTGAAACAATTCTCGTAAAATTATACTATACTGTTAACTCAATTTGGACCAAATTGTAACGTAAATCCTTATTGCAAGTCACCATCCAATTTCCAAAGATTGATTTTTGTTTCGATTTGAGCCATAAAATCTCTCTAATCCTATTTATACCATAACTTAGAGCCCATCTCTGACTATAATGAATGTAGTTCGTATATATTTTCAATCGCAGATATATATACTAATTATCAGTATTATATTATTTATATCAATCTCCTATATTTTAATATTACGTCAGTATTATTATATAGTATATATAGTCCTGTTAATTATTAACGCATTATTATTAATATTCAAACACGCAATGTTTATTACTCATGCTTGTAATAAATGTCCATAGTCATCATACTTGTCAAAAGTTGTACATACTGTAATCAGTCACTCATGTCGACTCGGACATTTTATTCTACATGATTGAGTGACTAGAGAAATAAAAAAACATGCGACTTACGATTAGGTACGAAGAACGTTGTCATAGTTGTGATTCAGGAGAAGTCATCGTCGAGTCCATTGTGAAATAAGAAACGTCGAATCACACAACAAAATGTTAACTACCTGAAAAGTTTGAAATAATGAAATAATAAGATCTTCAGTAAGCACAAAAGTTTGATAATAATAGTCAAACGAAGAAGTTGAACTAACAGTAAGTCAAATTCTCGATTAAACCTTATCTTTTGATTAATGATAATCAACATAAAATACGAAGCATGGGATTAAATGAAATGCAAAATTCGAACCTACTTTCGAGATGCAAGTGAATCTTTTTTCAAGAAAGAAAAGGAATGAGAGATCATCTTTACAATCTTTATAAAAATCTTTACGAAACTTTAAATTATTTATTCTGAAATACATAGTCATGATTGTTCAAAAAATTTAAGATAATGAAACACGAAATTCTAATAATTAACAAAAAAAACTCTGATTTTTGCAAAAATTGACAATATGAGAGTTTCTAACCAACATTGATGAAATAGCATTCACGTATATATGGGTAAATAATAATGTATGAAGTGGTAAATAATAATATATGAAAAATGACTGTTTTAAATTTTCTTATAGTTGTTTTCAGTAATGCAAAAAATAAATATAAGAGCTATTAATTACAGATTTTACCTGACAATTTTTCGATGATTCTTCTTACTGTGCTTCCCGCCGAAAACTAACGTTTTTACACTACATGGTTATATTTCAATACTATAAATCGATTGCGAGAAATATCGATTATGCGAGAATCGTAATATGTAATTGCATATTTCGCCGTTTTATTGGCGCTGTAATCAGTACCGAAGTTAAAATTATTGCGCGCGCATTTCATACAAAAATGCGTCGCGCGTCTTGGGACAAAAAATAAGAAACTCCTTTTTTAAATATTTTCTCGTTTATTAAGATAATTGTGTGAAATTTTAGCTTTCAAAGCTCGTTCTAAGTAAAATAATTGTGTCTTAATTGTAAGTTTTGGTTTTAAGGTCTATCAATTTAATGAATTTAATTTATTTATTTAAATTATATTCATCATGTTTAACAAAATTATTCTGTTATAGGTGTAATTTAGCAAAACTGTTCTAAACCATCATTTCAATTAATCATTTCATAATGTTGACTTCATCATTTTTGGCAATTGAGTTAGATGTGGTATTTATATTTACTGCAGTAGATTGCAGGAAGCAAAAGAAATATCATGATTTTTTCCCAGGTTAGTATTTAAGAATGTTTTTCTTTTTACATTCTGAAAAACTTTATTTGCACAATAAGAAACAGTGCTTTGTTGCGTGATTCATTTTGTTGTGTTGTATGTTTGGTTTTATATGAAATATAAAATATAATGTATGGCACAGTGTTTGTCATGCTATCGAAAGAAGAATTTCATACAAAATGTGTCCTTTATTTATAAATTTAAGCTTTTCAAAATTCTGTTGATATTATGGAACTTTCTCTAGTTTTGAAATCATATTTTATCTTCCTTTTCTTCTTAGATAATTCATCCATAAGATGTGATTCAATCTCTATTAAGATAATGGAATTATGTATTAAATTTGGAACGATGCCCAATCTTACTAGAAACTCTAATTAGTTTTGATTCTTTTAAACCTGATTATAAATTCTAGATTGCTTGATTTTGTTAAATTGAGACTGCAGTGTAAGATGTCTTTTATACAGAACTATTGTTCTTGTTTGTTTATTGAATCTATCTAATTTTCTACTATAAGTCTTTGAAACATACACTTTCAACAAATTTTTCTAAGATACAAATACTTTATACTTCAATTGTATTTCAGAATTTCTGGAAAAATCATTGCACAATAAATAATTATTTTTAACTAAACGTTTATTGAAATTTACTAATAATAATATACAAAGCTACAAAATTGTCAAAATTTTATAATTCTTTTTGTAATAATAGGTTAACTTCATGAACTACATAGTAACCAATTTTTCATATTTGCATTTAAAGTTCAAATAAAAGTTCAAATAAATTTAGACTTTTAATTGGACAGATGCAATTACTTAGATCATAACTTAAATATGTTAATTAGTCTTTTTACAAATGAAATTTTGATTGATTCATGGATACACTATCATGACATAGTGGTGAAATGATGGAACTAATCGTTATCAGTGTCTTTGTCACACAGTAGTGTGTATTTTGTCTACAATTGAGTAAGATGCTGCCATCTATTACGTCCGAAAGAATTTCTTGCAGTTCTAATCGAATGTAACAGATGGCAACACCTTGTTTGGTCGTAGATAAAGAGCACATTACTGTGCAAAAAAGACACTAGTAATGATTGGTTTCATCGTTTCACCGCGTTTCAGTCCATAAATCGATTAAATTTCCATTTTTAAAAGAGTCTAATTAATTGTGAACTTTTACAATTATATTTGCTAAATGGAAAGTTTCTTTTTTTATTCCACCTGAATTTCGAAGTGTACACATAAAAATTTACAAATTTTTACACAAGTTAGTAATAATTGAAACATTCGTTCCAAAAATATTTAATTATTCACAAAGTATGTTCCAAACACGAATGAAAATTATTCGTCAGCATAGAAGTGTGGTAGAATAAGTTTCACATACAGTTTTTAATATTGATTTTTATTTAATAGACTAATAATATATATATATAGATATTTTACACAGAATCATCGCAATAAAATCCAGAGAAGTTTGAATAAGTAAATGGAATTTAATTTGCAGTAAAGTAAAAGTCTTAAATATTCTTATTAATCAATATTTATAATATACATAAACAGTAATTGATATTAATTCTACATTTAATACTACATTTCTGTATACTAGTAGTCTAATGATAAATTTTACAACTTATATAAGTAATATAAAGTAATATACAATTACATAATATTTATTTAAAAATGTATAATAATTATTGTTAAATAATTCCCCTATCTTCTTTTTATCTTGAATTAAAAGTTGTTAATTAATATATAATAATAGTATAAATATAATAATAATTAATATATAATAATAGTATAATATAATAATAGTATAATGTTAATTAATATATAATAATAGTATAATATAAATAATAGTATAATAATTATTGTTAAATAATTCACCTATCTTCTTTTTATCTTGAATTAAAAGTTGTTAATTAATATCATTAATTCATTTTAATTCTATATTTCTATATTTTTCTAATTTTAATTACTATTCTAATTTTAAATCCCTATAACACTATCAGTATCCACTCTGTAATTCCAATTGCCAGTATAATTCTAATGATAAATCTCGCAGCTTATATCTGATATTTATTTAAAAATACGTATATATGCGTAATATATGCTAAATAATTCCTACGAGTCTGTCTCTTTCGTGCGTTGAATAAAAAACTGCTGATTAGTACCATTAATGATCCTCAGTTCCTTTTTTCTAATTTTCCGTCTCTTACAAAATTCCACCTAGTACATAAATTAACTGCACTTAACTAAATGAAGCATACTTACATTCGCGATACTGGAATTAATGTTTCGGTACTTATTACTAATTTTCACGCGAATGAACACGACATTTGGAAAACAAATACATACTTCTCAGTTGGTTTTTGAGACAGAATAATTTCGTCGATTCACGTATCGATAGAGCTTGAACGTTCGCGGCTGGTCACGCAAATAAACAGTGTCGAATTTATAGAACTGGAAACCACGTTCGCACGATGGGTTATTCCACTTCGTGAAACTCGAGTTCTTCGATCGACTGTGGAGAATGATCGACATTTTCTCTATCGGCGAATCGTTCTGACTGTTCGTGAATCTCAAAGTGTAAAAAAACGAATACCTGTGTATATTAATTTTTATCAAGTAACAAAAGAGTTCTAATCTCGGCAGACTGTTGGTTACGTAACATCGTGCGTGTTATTTAAATATGATTAACGGATACGCAATATATCATTGGTAAGAATCGCCACTTTATCTCTCGTCAAAACAGATATAAGTAGTCATAATTATGAATTTCTATTAACACTCGTGCGTTTTAATCATAATGAAGTGGAAATGAGTTTGTTATTTGTTATTCAAGAATGCGATGATGAGGATTGTTCTAATTTTATCTGCACGCTGTTCTTTTTCCCCAATGTCTGAGTCCGATATTTTTAAAACACACTTTTTACACGTGGAAAACTTGATTTTTTTTAAATGCGTAATTGACGCTGCATTGTGATACATTATTAGACTGTGCGGGTGTTTATAGATTTAGAAGAAATTTAAAATTGCAAAAATACATAGAATGCAAATAATATGCAAATATATTAGATAAAATTAATTGTACTCCAGTTTTATAAATTAGGTTTTTAATTTTAATAAACAGCAATAGATTTATATCTCTACACTACCTAAAATCTTAGGACAAGTGAAACTATATGAAAGGATTACATGAAAAATTTATAAAAAGCACGTTTCATACATTTTTTATTATATATTCTATTTCACTAAAGAAAATGCGATCTTTCATTTGATGTAGAAAAAAGTTTGCTTCAAATATAGCTTGCAACAGATGATCATAAATTTACAGCAGGTTTGGAACAGTACCTAATTTTGAATTACCTTTTCGTTGATCTATTATAAAAAATGAAATAATGTTTTATACAACGGAGAACCTATAAAATTACTATATGAACAATTGCATTACAAACTACGTTTGCAATTTAAAAATTCTGCTACTTGTGTAAAGAATAACTGAAAGTAAGTGTTCTAAGATTTTTAAGCGGAA
>CAJDYZ010010642.1:70663-80877 GCA_903986555.1 Heterotrigona itama | reverse complement strand
ATATATATATATATACATATATACATATATATAACGGCACAATCGTTCGTGAAGCCAAGGTGAAAAGACAGAATTCGATTGGTCGGTCTCGCAGAAATTTTCCGTTCGATTTATCGTTTACACGGGAATAATGGGTGCAAGATTACAACCATGGTCCATTCGGCGAACAGAGAACGGTAAACGCGTGCGGAGACCAAAGAGAAAAAGAGACATAGAGAGAGTGGGTGGAAAGGGGGACGAGGAGCCGACAGGTCAGCGACGAGGTTCACAGGCACACGCAACACACACACATCGACTCTCGATACTAGAAACGATAGCATCTCGCATCGATCGGCCTGCTCGCCGAGTCAATGATCCACCGCGCGCGCTGATATCTGCTTTCGAGCGTTATCGGCCACGTTCTGTTGGCGGGTCGTTTGAATTTTCGCACGAACGGATATCGGAACGAACATATCGGAACACCGTGCACGGAGGTGAATATGGTATGACAAACCGATGTGCGGAATGGCCGGGCACACCGGTGTGTGAGAACACACACGTCCGTCCACATATCTGTCTATCGCGTTTTCGTCCTTTTCTCTCTGCGTCGACGGATCACGCTGCTATTCACACAGAGGCTGACGCGTCCATCCTTCTTCCTCTTTCGCGTCTTTCTGTGCACTCTCGCTTTTCTCTCGCTAGTTCAATTCCTTTTCGTCTCTCTCTCTCTCTCTCTCTCTCTCTCTTGCTGTTTTTCTCTCTGCTTGTTTCGTTCCTCGGAAGGTTTCTTCTTCGTCACGAAAAAGTTGATGACCAACGGCAAGAGGTAGGGCTTTTGCCCGACGAGTCGCGCTCGTTTAATGTCGTTTCTCCTTTCGAGGGATGTTTCTGCAATTTCGATCGATGCAACTTATATGAAACCCTCTCCGTTTCGTCATCTAATATTTAATCGGAAAGCCGAAACTTCGCCAGATTTTCATCGTGTTTTATCTGCGTTTTCAAAGTTCCCCGACCGAAAGAGAGGGGGAGGGGGTGGGGGTGTAGTGGCAGGTCGAGATGTTTATTGCGTAGCCGGGTTCGAAAAGTTTCCCGCCGTCGAAACGGTTCGATGCCGGGCAACGTCGCGGGATTTTTTCCAGACCGATACACGGAACCGTACAAGAGGGTGGCAGTTCGGATCCTCGAAACTTCGTAGTTAGCAAACTGAGAGATATCCCGGAGATGAAAAAAAAAAAAGAAAGAAAGAAAGAAAAGAGACGAAGAAGCTGGCGTGCAGTTGTCTCGCTGTTACTCTCAAACGTGAAATCGTTACGATTCGTACTCTTCTTCGTTCCTCCTTCTTTGTCGCACGATTCACTCTTCCGAAGAGAGAGAGAGAGAGAGAGAAAGAGAGAGCAAGGCAATCCGTGGAATCCGAACGGAAATATCTAACCAAAAGCGAAACGCACGCTCTGGCTATGGAATCAATTTACGGCCGGCCGAAAGTCAATTTTCGAGTTGTTTCGAAATTCGTTGAAAGCTCCTGAAACGTGGAACTGACAGAGGCCCGCGGACACGATAGCCAGACATGGAGAACGATACGTTCTCCACTTCCCATCCTCCTCTGCACGTTCGCGGACTGTCGTCGAACGTTCCGCGACGCTCGGCGAAATTTTCCGCCTCGGAATAAAGCACCGGATTCGGCGATTCTTCGTTTCCCCTTTTTCCCTACGATCCACGAGTTCGTGGATCAAAGACGTATCCAGAGAGAAACCAATCTTTGCTCTCCTTTCGTTTGGCGTCATCCAGGAATTTTGTTCTCTGGTGCGTGAGTGTTTCCCGACCTGTAATTTTCGTTCTACCTATCGTCAGTTCGAGGAAGAAAATGTCAGGAAGGAACATAGTCCGTTTCATTCATTTCAATTTCTCGGTAAAATTTACGGTTTAATTTATTACTACATTTACTCCTAAAATGTCGTTACGCGGATATTCATGCGATTTTACATTTTATTTAAAGAAGGAATCTAAATAAAAAAAAAACTGTTCCGCTCGCTAGAAAAAGAGAAAAAAAAAATGAATGCTTCGCATTTTTTAAATCAATCAAGCAACAAACAACCCGACAATCTGTTCCGACAGCCTTTTTAGAAGAAATTTAATTAAATTAAATTGAATTAAATTAAATTAAATTACCTCCCGTAAGTACAATTAAGAATCCCGTGTATTATTAAGTAAGGTTTCTCGTCTTCCTCGGGCGACTCTGACTCGGAAATTGAGGAAAATCCTCATCCTCGTGCCCGGGGACCGAATGACGAAGTTACGAAACTGAATCCGAGAATTCCTGGCGGACAAAGTCGCGTCGCGTCGCGTTCATGTGCGCGCACCAAGAGCGAGTAAAATATACGAGGGTGCCTCGCCGCTGACCTCTGGGTCTCCATTAGCGCGCGGCGGCGGGTAGCACACGTGAATACCCAATGCTCTACCATCCCACTTATTATAATTTGATTAAAACGTTCGCGGGGGCCATCTTGGTGGTGCGCGTTTCATGCACGAAAGCCACCCCCGCAGGCCACGTCCGGCCTGGATTTTAATAAGATTTCTCTTTCGTCGTTAATCGGCCGCGATGGCAGCTGCGAATGGTCGCTAAGTGCATTTTCGGTAGATCCCAGCCGTCGAACACGATGGTCCGACATGAACCACCATGGTTTTAAAGGGAAATCCCTGCCGGTTTTTCTTTCCTTTTCTTTCTCCTGCCTCTCCCTTCCTCTTCGCAAATTCCTCTTTTCTTCGCGAATTTCACTTGCTTCGTCGATCGTTCAGTCCTTGAACAAATTCGTCTGAGCACAGGCAGAAGCTCAACTACGAATATTTGCAATTATTTGCAAATATTGTTACTAGTTTGCAAATAATAATATTTGTAAGTTAACGTTAGACACGATAATATTTAGCATTAGTGTTAATACGCGTATAACAGTGGATGATATTAAGTACAAGTATTAATTTTAACAGTATTTTTGTACTAGGAAAATATTACGAGTTAGAATATTGATATAACTGTCCATTTCGTTAATTTCTGCGTTGACGAACGATTTTTGAAATTAAACCTCCCCATACCACGTCTCCCTCTGATCATACGAATATACTAAAATGACAAACAAAAAGGACGAGGAAGTGTATTAAAATTTTCTTCCAGATACAATCTGCGTGCCGTATAACTGCGAGAGGGACAGAGTCCACGATTTTCAGTAAATCCAAGCTACCCCTTTTCTCGAAGGAGTGGAACGCCCACGATCTCAGAAACTTTCATTCTCTGCCGAGAATACCCGCTAAAAATAACAGAATCCAGGATGAACCTTGACCGATCTCTGAAAGGAGACCCTGGAAAGAGCTTCTCGTCTTTCTTTCTTTGGCGAGCTGCGCGTTTCGCCGCGGCCAAAGAGGACACGCGATGGTTTCCCTCGTCGGTTCGGTTCGGCTCGTCAAAGGAAAGTTCCAGCAAGTGGACGTAACAGAAGGGGATGGACGCCTGGCGGTGAGGACGAATCTGTGACCGTTTAATCTGGAAACGAGAGGCCGAGCTCTCGGATTTTATTTTATTTTTTTTTTATTTTTTCTTTCTTTTTTTCGACGGAACACGCGAGGCCAAATATTTTGTGAACACACTCGTTACGTAGCCACGGCGTTACGCTTCGAAACACCGGACACGCGTTTTCCACGTTTAATCGTGCGCCAAGTACCACTATCAGAATTCCGGAGGCTTATTTGCCAAGCTATCCTCTTTCGACAAAATACTCTCGTCGTTCTCTCTCTCTCGTTTCTATAAGCGATCATATTTTTGAGTTGGTCCAGCTCGTATCCCTCACGGACGGGTTACGAATTGAAAATATTTGCGTGAGAACTGCGGGTTGATTTTAACTTTAAACGCGCGCGCACGACTACAGACGGAACGCGTATTTGCAATTATTTGCAATCGCGGCCAAAGGTGGAAATCGTCACGGTGAGGATTTTTGCCGCAGCAGGCGAGTCGGAGGAACGAGAGAACGAGGTCTTTGATCCGGGAGAAGAAGAGCGGTGCAAATATTTCTGGATTTATCTCGCCACGTTCATAATCAAATTAAATTGAGTTTTAATCTGCTGTGTAAATCGGCAATGTGTAAATCTCGCCCTCTCGCGAAAAATAGTCGATTTGACGGGGGGGATTCGTGAGACAAAGTGGCGAACTGTTTGTGAACAGGTCACGTCACGAGTTCTAGTTCCAGTTTCAGAGTATTAATATTTCCGCTGTCGGAGAGGTAAATTCTCGTTTGATTTTCTGCATTTGCTCACTGATTGCCATTAATTTTCTCGTTTAATCGTCTATTCCAAATTCGGGAAACCTTCTGCTGTATCTGTGATGACTGATAATTTTTCTTCGAACGCCACGTATCTAACATTCTATGAAATAAACGAAAAATGACATCCCTCGAGAAGGGAGGTAGTTGAACTCGTTTCGCGAAAAATCTCCGGTTGAATAATTAAATCTCTCCCCTCAAAAAAAGACAATTAAATTAAATCTCGTTTAATTTAATAACTGAACGAGTCGATCGTTTTCAAAAGCTGTTCGCGCTAGTGTACCAGCCAGAAAGTTTAGGTACACTTTTTGCGTACCACCTTCTAATATTTTTTAACATCAGTGTCAAAGCAGAATATTTCGATATAAACTAAACAATTGAAAGACAGAAAAGATCTGTAAAGATCAGAAAAATTAAAGCGCAAGGAAAAGTCTATAGTACAACAGAGGACACGAACTTTTATTTATATTTTGCGAACGACTGGTGGAAATTTATAATAATCCATTGCTGCGTAAATCTATGAAATTCCAGAAATCATTATAGAAGTAAATCTTCACCACTTTGGTAATTCTAGTGTCAATACACGTAATTTCATTGCACGTAACATTCAAACACGTTACGAATATAATCCTCTTCCCACCTGATGGAAACAATAGTTCCAATCTCCCAGAACCTAAACATCAGATCCATCGTATAAAAGGGCACGATCATTTCCCACGCTGCTCCTCTGTTAATGTCTGCCGATCGCCAACAAAACTTCGGGAAAACTGGCGCCAAACGAAACTCGAGATTGAAATTAGCCGGGGTGCTTGAGCTAATACCGGTTGCGCGGCCGGATACGCCAGGGCGAGCGACTCCACCCCGTCGATCTGCATGTCAAACCCTCTGCACGGCTGGCCGTACACGGCTCAATAAGAAGGGAACTCGCGACAAAGTCGCGCGCGTGGAGGAACGCTCTGGGCGTTTGCGCGCGACCACTAATGACGCGCCTCGTCGTGTCGACGCCTGACGTTTTGTTTACCCGGGCAAACTCGGGGGCCGGGAGCGCGATCGCTCCTGATTTCGCCCTATCACGGGTCAGGTCAGGCTGATGGAAAGACGTCCGGCAACTTTTAACAAGGTTCACCGGGCTAAATCGACATGCAGCTGAAAGACGATCGATCTCTCGGGAGGGGGTGAAGCAGGGAAGGAAGCGAAGTTCAGAAGGGATGGGCGTACACTGAGAGAGAGAGAGAGATGTTTGGACGTCGAGTTGAGAAGCCCGCGTGAGTGACTCGCGACGGGGATGCTGATGGTGGTTGTAGACGCGCGTGTTACGCTATCGATTACGCGTTATAGATTAGTTACATCTTCCGGTGGGACGCGAACGACGTTGGTTAATAGGATCGCATGAATAGTGAACGATGCGGTGTTTGAGGGACCTTTGCCGTGGTTAATCAATTTCGCGTTGCCGTACAAGATCATCCGTGTTACACGGTGGCGATGACATTCCCCCTTCGATCGAGATGATACATTTCTTATTCACACTGCCAATCGTAACAATTTGTAATAGTAACGAACACAAAACACGTACGTATACAACTGACAGAAAGTTTATTTCGATCGAACGTGACGAGAAGAGTGACGATCAATTCTTTGCTTTCATTCTGTCGCGTTAAATCAAAAGGCCTGTATCTACATAACAGAAGCAGAAGAAAACCATAGATGCTAAAGGTGTAATTTCTATTACTGAAAACTTGTTTTCCCAAAATCATCTACCAAACGACGTTTTGATCGGACCAATTTGAATTAATTAAAGCCTATTGCCGTGCTCGTTCGTAATGAATTCGATCGAGATTTAAAGGAATTGGAAGGAACATTTGTTCGTCTGGCTCAAGGTTAGCACCATCACTAAAAATATTGCACTGTCGCGTTATCGCAAAGATATCATTAATAAGAAAAAAATTCCAACGCACGTCCAAACGAAAATCACGGTCCCAGCATTGACAAGAGGCTTCCACTCCGAGCCAGATTAAGCGATTTTCGCGGAAACAGAGAGAGAGCCCGGCGGCGAGTTACCGGAGAAAGGAGGTGGAATCGACCGGCGAAAAGCGGTCGTGGTAACTCGTGGTAGCGGCGAAAACCCATGTTAGAACGGCGAATCTACGTAGCTTGCTCGGAAGCTTAAGAAGAAGCACGGCACCATAAGGCGATTCTGATAGCAGTCGGTAAACCGTTTCCCTCTGCCCGTTTTCCTCGCGAGCGACGCAACAATGCCTCGTATTACTTTCAGCCGGCACTAAAGCATCTTTTCAGCGACGCCGGTGGGAGGGATTATAACGAACCATTACCCTCGAACACGATCCCGCGGCAGACGCGACGATAAACGCTATCTATTATAACCCCGAAGCACAATTTCCCCGGGCAAACAATGACGGAAATGGACCCCCGTCGCTGTAAGCCGCCCTTTATACACGTCGCGTTCACCGCATTCTTCGGATACTATCTCCCTTTGCCCGCGAGTCGAGGTCGATGGAGACCAACGAGAGGCTTTCGAGAGGAATCGTCCAAATTCGCACGGTCACATCGCCACCGTGAGAATGTCCACGCGTGCGATTCGACGTTCAATTTTGCTAATTGGTAGCATCGGTGTTTCGTTAAATTGAGAGGTAAGGTAAGCATAGTTGATAGTAGTTTGTCCGTTTCGCGTGTGCAATTTCACTCTGCGAGATCAACTTTGTGAGTTCTACGAGCTTGCGTCGATGATGTTCGTAAGACTGAGAAACGTTCGTTCCTTCCGACGATGTAAACCGAACTGTCTCGATCCGAGAACAAAACTAGAGATGCGTGAAATATTATCAGAGAGGTATCCATAAGTAAAATTTCGTTTCATTTAAGAGTTGAATCACAGTTTCAATCTATAATATAATCTTCGTCGTTATTGACAATCTTCGCCCGTCTTCTCTCTGACAAGCTTTCTATTCCCCGTTTTGTAAAACGAGGTATTCTACGAAGTGAAAACGAAGAAGACTTCCACACGAAGTTGAAAAGATTGAAATCATCGTTCTTCAGTTTGTCAAACCAACACGTTCTGGTATCGTTATGCTTTTGACTCATAAAGCATCAACTGTCTAACATGGAATTTATCCATACCTTGCTCTTCCATTCCCATTCGCGTTCGCTCAACAATTTTTTCAAAATTCAACAACAAGCACACTAAATGTCAATAGAGCCAACTAGAATATATGTCTGTAAATTTGAAAAAAAAAGTGACATGACTTATGTGTACCGCTAATACTTGCTATTTTTCCATCGAAAAATTCTTCGCCGCTAAAAAAAAAAAAAGAAGGAAAACAATACAATCTTCAGAGAAGGAAAAGAAATTTTTCCAAAAGGGCGGAAAACGGTACGGGGGGCATTACGGTGAGGAAGCGGAGAATCTGCCAGAGAAATTCCCCGGGAATAATATACACGGCGGTACACGGTGTTGTGCAACATCCGCGAGACGGGTTCTCGTGGCTGGTCGTAAACAAGCGTCGTGAGTACGCGGCCGAGGGTAGCTTCTCGCGCGTACAACAGACCGAGGAACGTGTTGCAGGTTAGTTAGAAGGGTGGCGCGTGTGGTCAGGCTAGGTTGGCCGTGGCAGTAGCCCCGGTGTAGCTCGATGTAATGCGATTTGCAAGCGTTATCGCGACCCTAACGCGCGATCCGACCTAACACGGATTTCCATAAACACGCTGACACCGGGTATTGTTTTCGCCGTGCGGGACCTGCGCCCCTTTATTAGCCCGTGCACCTAATTATCTTCCAATGGGCATCCTCGTTTGAGTCGCGTACCCACGGGAATCCCGACCAGATCCTTCTCCCTTATCTGTCCGCTTATCTTCGACAGCTGTTCCAACTTCCCCCGGCAAACTGTGAGAAATTTGTTTGACACTCTGCGACGCGTCTCTCGATGGCTCGATGACAAGCGTTAGATTCGCGGATATTTTGGAAATTTAAAACTGACGACTTCTCGAATTAGTAATTTTTTTCAACCTCAGAGTCAGAGATCAATCACAATTAATTGTGAGTGAGTTAAACATCGTCAAATACTGTGCTTCGAGAAAATAAAACGTATAAAACGCGGCAGATTTTTATTTTTGATAATTTACCTCGTTGCGGGGGGGGGGGAAGTTTGATAGATTTGTAAAATATCTGCGCAATAAATTATAATCTATGAATTGTTGAAATCGAATATTTCCCATCTCTAGTTTAATTTTAATAATAATATTAATAAATAACATTGGTCGTCTTAATTCGAGATAATGTCGGTATTACCTGGCAAGGGACTATGGAATACAACTCTAAAATATCGATCATTTCAATTAAAGATATAAGAAAGAAAAATAAAGGGAAAGAAAGAAGAAGTGACACGAGACTATCTGAAAATTCATCTGTGAGAAAAAGTTAACCCATCAAACTCGAAGGCACGAACGAAGAATGCTCCGAGGGAGCGTCTTGCTGAATCGGAAATTGATATCAATTGGCGTTCGTTGCGCCGTTTCCGGTGGAAACAGCCGGCTGGCCCCGGCTGGTTAAGCCACGAACCGAACCGCATAAACTATTTACACTTGGCATAAATTCGACCAGCTACCATCCAATTTCCACGGAAAATTTCGAAAATTCGAAACGAAAACCGGCGTCTCGCGCGCGTCCATTTTCGCGCGACCGGGCACCATGCCCGAAATTTCGCGGCCGAATTGGGAGGAGCTGTAGCTCGGTTGAACCATCGCCGCAAATCGCTGCTGCTTTTCACGTCAATTCGCCCGGTTCCCCCTATCCTCCCCTCCCCTCCCCTCCCCTCCCGCTGGATAAAGGCCGCCGGACGATAAATTATTCCAACATAAAATCCCTCTCCCGACGCATCAACTGCCCCTCTCCGCTTCTCTTTCCATCGCGGCATTCGCTCTAATTTGTGCATGCCGGAATTGCATCGGTGCGCCGGTTTGTTTCGTCCGAAACCGGTCTTTCTGCTATCGCATCCGAGAAATATCTGGCCCCCTTGCTTCCCGTTTCTCGCTCGCCACGCTGAGAAAGCCGAGAATGCTTTCGTTTCGGCGTTTCAATGTTTCCGTGATTCGGAAAATACTCGAGAGTTGCGAAGGAAGTTTAATTTGAAAGATACTGAACTGATAACCTGAAGAATTGCATTCGAGAATATAGTCCATGTATATGTCAAAGAACGTCAAATTGTAACTCAAAGTAGTAATGGCAAATCTTTCGTCAGGCACGCGGTCATTAGCTTCAATCTACGATCGAAATCATCGTCATACGTAAACTTACGTTCGTGGAAAAATTGTTAATGCAACGATAAAACGGTTGTGAAAGGATCTGTGAGAAGAATTTTTATCGTTGGCTACGTGAATCGCATTGAGAAACAAAGACGTATTCGGAGTAGAAAACAAGAAAGTAGATCAATCTTTGATCAGACGTTCGTCGAAATCGTCGTTTCAGACAGCCTGCGTTAAATGGAGCTCCAAGTAGTAATACTCAGCCTTTTGTCAGCCACTCGTTCGTTTCGAACTTCAATTCACCATCACATGCGCGGAAAAATTGTAATTAACTGTATCAATAGAACGGTTAAAGAGTTTCAATCGTGAACCATAGACACGCAGAGAATCGTATCGAGAAAACAATCCTACGGACGATAACTACAGCGGTAACTACAAGTAGTGTTGGTCAACGTCTGGATCGTCCGTGAAAGTCGCCACTCGTGGAGAATATCATGATGCAATGGAAGAATTAATCGAGCGTTCGCGCGAAGGAAAACAGACGTTAAGTGTGTTGGGAACGACAGTGAGAGAGTCGAGGGAACTGCCGGACGAGCATCCAATCCCCAGGGAAATCGTAGCCGGAATGCAAATTAAAGACGGTTCCAGTTTTCTGAGAAAACAGACGCGAAAATT
>CAJDYZ010010635.1:135861-150814 GCA_903986555.1 Heterotrigona itama | reverse complement strand
TTTTTTAAAATTTCTGCTTGATATCAAAAGCGTAGTTTAATTGCACGGTTTTTAAATTGCCTGAGAACATACTGTGCAAAATTTCGAGGGAGGAAGAATTAGAATTTGTACATGTAGGTGGTTTTAACTTGTACATACACAGTGGAAACATAGATTTCTATGGGTCGTGCAAGCATCATAAATTTCACGTTACAAAAGCGTAATGTTTCTTTAATGGGTCGGAAATCACGTGGAATTTCAGATTACTCTAAAATTACGGGACAATAGTTTCAGTTACTAACGAGAATCGAATGAGCCAGATGTTTCGCAACGCACGCAGCAGAAAATCCAAATAAAATTTTTATTCTATGACGAGTAACTAATAATTCGAAATTAACTGTTTCATTTATTTAACAAAAGTCTTTTCTTATTTTGTTCGAAATAAAAATTAATGCTTCGAAATCTTGGAGATATGAATAGAGAATGTTAATTGAACTCACTGATAAATATTATTATTTATTATTGTAATAAATTATTATAATAAATATTACAATTGTAATTATAAATTATAATATTATTACATTATTATATTAAAATAATAAATATTACTGATAAATATATTCGTATTATATTCAGTTTTCTCTATATTTTCTTTATTTGATACTATAATTTATATTAATCGCTTGGTGATGTACCTACATTATAAAAAGAATATTTAAACTACTTTCTGAATTTATATTAATTGCTTGGTGATGCACTTGCGTTATAAAAAGAATTTTTAAACTGCTTTCTGAATTTTTTTATATCGCGCGATATAATTATTAATTGAAATTTTTCTACGAGTTACAAATGGACTTAATCTGTCGTTTAAGCTAACGAGGAACTTTACAAGCTTGAAAAATCAGGGAATTACACGTTCGGTTAATTCGAAAGTACCTTTGGCCTGGCTAGATTGGATTAACGAGGATCTTACTGCGCGACATAAATGAAAGCGTTAGACTCTCATTTTACGATCGTGGCGAACATAAGCCTCTCCTCGATGGTGACGTATATCCTACCGAAGTATCGGATTTGTATCAAGGTTTTATTATTCTCCACTACCTGCTACGTTTTACAAATTGATTCTCGTTTCTGTCCCTCCTCTTTCCTCGAGCCTTCCTCGTCAATGTGGAATTTAAAGCAGCGAATGCGTCCGCGCTTTTTACAGATCGATGTGACGAAAAGAAAAAGAACAAAAAAAAAAAAAAAAGAATACTACGAACAGATCTGCCCTTGAAGTTTTCAAAAAAAAAAAAAAAAAATTTACAAACGAAACGAAATTGACGAGTTAATCGTGAATCTTGTCAATGGATAAATTATAGATTTATTCTACATCAGAACTACCTGTTGGCGCAACAATATTGAACATTCTTGAACCATGGTTTAGGTTACATTTCCTTTGAATGTCCAGAGCGCTAACACTATCAAAGTGGTCAACATGACCATGGAAATTTTATATACTTAATAACATTGTATTTGAGTGATTTTTAACAAAGATGCGATTTTTAATAAAGGCTTGTGTTCTTTCTTGCACATTGCATTTTAATTAATTCCTTTGGTACAAATATTACTACTTTAGTCCAATAGGTAGTTCTAATGTTAAAACGGAGAATGCCAATCAAATTGCACAGTCTACCAATGAATTTACACTCCAATTATACACATCCTTAGGCCCGAATCTCAACTTTGATAATTAAAACTGCAAACACTAAACCCGCCGTCTCGTTATATACTTCTCGGTTAAATGACCATTATGGCAACCTGCAGTTCCTCGTCCATTATCTCGTTTTCGACTTGTTCGTCGAAGTCAGCCAGTTTTAACCAGCTCGAGTCCAACTTACTCGCGACGCGTGAATGCCCTTCGGCATTCCACGTGTCGTTCAAAGGGTGAACGAAAACAACGAGACGGACAGCTCTCCGGAGCGGAGTTTCGCCCCTAACCTAACGACGACAAGTCGAATCCCAGCAATGCCAACTTCCCGGCGCTCGGATTGCCGTCTGACTGCTCGTTGAGAAATTATCCGCAGTCCATGGCTGCAGGGGTGAAGAAGGCCTTCGTTTGCCTTAATTATCTGTCTCGTGCTCTTGGGATCGTTGCTCCGTACGTGCGCGACAGAGAGAAGGTTTAAACGCTGCGCGTGATACGTCCCTGGCTCACTTTTCACAGCAGATTGTGGCCCCTTTTTGATCGAGAATAAGTTGGAATAAGTTTCGAAATATTTAATATACAGCCTGCTTTGCACGTCTGTGCGAGAAAGATTCGAAAGTAATGAATTTCTTTTATAATGCAAAAACCAATTTTGTCCATAATTTGTGTTTAAATGTATAGCATTCGTAAATAAATATTGAAGAAAATTTGTTGACATTCACTTGGAAAAACTTATCGAAAATAGGGTTTCTAATATATTGTTTAAACGAAAGGTTTTTTTTTATACCAAACGGTATACACCATTAAATTCGACATTAAAAAACAAAAAGATTTAATTTCATCAATGTACACAAGAACGATATCTTCAGTGATTTCTTCGCACTTTGAGCTTAGTTTTCACCCTTTTAATATTGGTATTTAAAATTAAGCTATTTCAAAAATATATACTTCAAAAGAAATAAATAAATAAATCGAAACAAGACTTGTTCCAAATATAATTGTAACGATAAGAACACGTACTAACAGTAATTGAACATCAAATTCTACTTCTATTCTGCGAGACAAACATAAAAAAGAACAAATTACAAATTTTCTCAGAATTAACAGCAAAAAGTAATAGATAATTATTGCCTTTAAAATATCTCGAATCTTCTTTCTCGTTTTTCTTTGACTATTTGAAATCTCCAAATGCACTTCAGTGATCTCGTAGACTCTCGTGACTAAAACTTATTGTTAGTCTTCCGGCAAATTGTAAACGTAAAAGGCTAATTTTCCAATCGTTGAAGGAACACAAAAGTGGACAACGAGGGATTAATTTACGTATGAAAGAAAGTCAGACGCGAGGGAAGGACAGTTTCGCGGAAACGTGAGCATAATCAACGTGGACTCAGAGAAAAAGAACACGAGGATTGGGGAAACAGCAACAGAAGCTGGGGGAAAAAAAGAAGAACGCTTCAAAGTACTCTGCAAATTCGGTGGAAATGCGTCCTCGCGAGCATATCGAGGCAACCACCCCTTTTTTCGAGCCGAGCGAAACTTACGAAGCTGTATTTGCTCGCTGCGAGGTGCAGCCGGCGAGAAAATTCGAGACACGAGGCATCGTCGAGATACGATATAACGTAACGTCTCGAGCGAAGCTTGAAATGGTGATTTTCAGAAAATTTTACGAAATGGTGATTCTTATAAAGTGATTTCGCGCTGGATGGATGAAACGGCGTGAAGAATCGGAGAATTTTGTGTAAGGTTTCATTTGTTTCGGAATTTTTCTTTTCTTTTATTTTGTGTTTTTTTTTTTTATACTGTAAATTGTAGATGTAGAAACGATGTAGAAATTTTTCGATTTTTCAACACAGTAAATCTTATTTGGAGTGTTAATTAAGTTAAGAAATAGTTTATCAAGATTTTATCATAGTATTAATTTAACATTCTTAAAGATATTGAAGAGATTAAGAGTTCCAAGTTGTTGAGTACATTAGTTTAATGAAAGAAAATTATTTTTCTCGTATAGTATTGAATTTTATCTATTTTATCTCTGAAAGAATTTCTTTCTAATTAATTGTTAATAAATTCTATACCCGTATAGAAATTAAATTTCAAATTTATCGTGGAACTGTAGAAAAATTTCTCCCATTCAGAAATACTCATTTCCCTCGACGTTTTTATAGATAAAACACAGTATACCAAAATTAGAAACAGTCTTATCAAAAGTTTTATAATAATTAAGTAATAACTTATAACTTGTGAAAGTTAAACCGAATTTATGATTGGAAAATGAAATTTGGATTTAATTTTATTGAAATTTTAATACAAGTTAGCACATTTTCTTTTAACAAGGAACAAACGTAGCACTGCATAGAGTGCAATGCAACGAAGAAAACTTCGTTCACTTGTAGAAAACAATTCAATATTCATCCCAGTTGTTGCACACAATTCCTTGATTAATAATAAAAATAGTTTAACAATAAAACACTTGGGATGAAATTGTAATCCAAGGGTGGGCAATCGTAAGAATCATACTTTGTTAAACAACCAGAAATGCGAAGCATACAGGACCAGACAAAGAGAATGGAAATGGCGCATTGTTCAGTGACCGGAAATGGCGACCGTATAGGGTCAGACAAGTAGAATAGCAAGCCATACATATTCACAAGCGAGTAGAACGGAATTATGTATGGGTGAGTAAAAACTACAGTACAAATTCATTGGAGGGAGGGGGGGAGGAAAAAACCTCGAACGTTCTCCATTTTGCTAAGTACGTATTACGAATATCTATTTTTCTGTAAAAAGAAAAGATAGAAGATTTTTCTATAAAAAGAGATAAGCTCGATGAATTACGAACTTTATGAGAACTTTGCTTTTGATAAGAGAGAGGGAGAATTTTTTATTGTAATCATCGTTTTTGTAATTACGACTGGTTGTTTGTCTTGGTCAGGGAAATTTTTATTTAGTAAATTGTAACGTTGCATGGTCCTGTGATAGATTATTATGACTTTTGAATTGATAATGACATTGTGAATTTCAAATTATACACACGTATTCAATTTTTTCGATTGACAGTAAAATTAATGGATACTTTTATTTGTTTCGTTAATGCCTCAAGGCAGTTTGCAATGAATTACTTTGTCATCGCGTGATTTTAAATTTTAAACACTTGCAGAAACTCGTAACTATTGCATTTCCTTCTGTTGGAAGCAAAAGCAGATTTAATTTAGAATTTTCAACGTTTCACATAGCCTGAGAACCTTGGGCGAAATTTAATTGGAAATTTCGAGACGATGTCAAAGAAATAGTAGAATACCATATATATTTAAAGAAGAAAGAGAGTGGAACATAGTTACTAACAATAAGTAAAAATTACAACAACTTCGTCGTCGTCGATCGAGAAAAACTTTAAAACCTTTTCCATATTTCTTTTCTTCTTTTTTTTTTATCTGAATACTACAAAACTCTGTTTCTCTGTAAAAAGGAAACCAGAGGCCAGGTCTCTGATTTTATAACCAAATGGATTTTTCACGTAAAGAAGAGACAGGTGGAAGGCACGTTTCGAAGCAAACGTTTATCTATAGCGTTCTCTTTATTCTCGTAATATCGATTCGAAGAGCCCGGCCGTGCAATTTCGCGCTGATTAAATTCACAAAAATATTTGATTACTTGATCTTCCGAGCGTTCGACGAACATTTTGTCTCTTGATGCACCTTTTTCCGCCAGAGATTATGTACCTCAGCTGGCGCCGCGACGCTTTAATATCAATCTTCCGAGCTTGGCGAAATTTGAATTTATATGAAACACTTTACATGATACGCTTGCGTCCGCCACGTTTTGATGACACTTGGCGGCTGATTTTGGTGATAATTGCTTCTTTTCATTTGATCGTTCTACACTGTGGGCCGAAAATCACTTTCTACCAAAATGAATCCGTAATTTTTTTTTCTTTTATAATTTTTGAAACATTCATTCTTTATTTTATTGATGTTTACTCCGTAAATAATCAATTCAATTACGTCCTCTTTTATTTAATATTTTTATTGACGTGAATAAATTTCATTCGACTCGAGGGATTCAAAGAATTTATTTTTAATTGATTTATAAATAATATTTTTAATAGTATTAATATTCAGCGATACTTTTAATAACATTAATAATAATATAATTTGCATTACTATTTGTTAATAATTTATCACAATGTCGTCTACTATAACTACAAATAATCGTGGATGAAATCGCAAAATTCAACGTTTTCCAATTTCATTGTAATTCCGACTGTTGCACTCATCGTTAATCCAGCGGAGTAACACGCGTAACTATGCGCAAAGGACAACGCCATAAATTTTTAACCGTTTCTTCATTGAATTACAGCTCGTTATTGCCATGCCACTGGCAATCGCTGCGAGGTGGCCCTGGGAAACGCTGTTAATTTACAATTTTAAACCTGCAGTTCACCGCGATCCCTAATTTTTTGCTATATTCCACCACTACGTTCGTTACGTAGCATGAAACCCCATTCATCGAAGTTCACCACCGCGCGAATTCCGCGACATGTTTGCAGTTTTGCCATTTCGCTTTCGCAGTTTCGTTTCCCAACACAGTGTTCGCAGTTACTTTGTTCCGCGATTTTACCGATTCGTTGCTACTAATATCACGAGGGAGTTTCGTCGAATTTGTATTAGATGCTTAATTCATCATTTGTATTTTATCTATTTTATTAAGAGTTTAGATTTTGGTGAAGGAAATAATTTTTATTGGAATTATAATGCTCGTGATTATGGACGTTTTACGTATTTTATCGTTTGTTGTTTGCTTCAGTGTGTTAGAGTTTTTACACATGAAAAATTCTAAATTACAATTTTATATCTTATTCTATGTTGTAATATATATTTTATTCTAAATTAATAACAATGGTACCACACCGTCCATTGTAAATCATATATTCATTCTTTTCAATCGAGAATAAATTCAGTGAACACTTCAATCTTCAATCTAGTTTAGAAAATGAAAATTCTTATCGATAACAGAGGAGAGATTCCTTATGCTTGAATCCGTTACCAATTTCCCCTCTGGTTTTTCTAAACATTTGAAAGTCACAAATCTCGACGAGACTTGCCGAATATTTTCGTTTCGAAATTCCTCCTCAAGATCCTTCGAAACTTATTTCGCGGATTCTGTCGTGTGCCGCGTCTCTCCCGCGAGATAAAGATCGAGGGCTCGGGCGAGTTGACGGATTTTTGGAGAGTGGCCAGAACAATTTTCCGGGTGCGCGACGCTGAGCGAAATTGAAATTGTTTAAACGAGGAGCATCGAATCGAGCAATCTTGGGAGCATTATTAAGCCGGAATGAAATTCCGTCGTTGAACTTGTTGAGGGAAATTCGTAACTGTTTCCACGACGGACGTCAACTGATAGATTGATTCGTTCGGGGAAGCTAGATAAAGTGACCCATCGACTAATTTCACTTCAGTTGAAACTTCCATCGAAGCGTATTTAAATTCTACAAAGTCAAATCTATTGAAAAAAGGAATGATACAAAATAAGATGGGAAAATTGTTTTATTTGATGATCGAATAATGATGACAATTTAGATGAAGACAGAGATGAATGTTTTTAGTAGAATTTTTGATTTTGCTTCAGTCAGAGTGATTTTTCAAGTAAAATTCGATCGATTTTTTTTATGTAGCAAATTCCATTTTACATCGAACAAAAAATCTAACGAAGATCAATCTCCGTGGTAATAGATTCTATCTTATGTCAGTTAGAGTCAAGGGCCAATCTTTAAAGTAAAGCATTTAATCTTATATCGGTAACAAATATAACAAATAGCATACAAATTTTTCAGAAAATTCCATTTTACATAGACAAAAGGGGATCAGTTTTATATCGACAAAGATTGATTTCTGTTACATCGAGAGTGAATGAAATCCACTTTTTATGTCATCAAACATCAGTTTTTAAACAAGAAATTCAATCCTGTTAAAGTAAAAGTCTACAGAAATCAATGTAACAAAGGACTCGTTTTGGATCAATCGGGTGAAACGTATACATTTTATACAAAATTTCGAAGATCAATTTTAATAAAAAATCCAAAGTTAGTAGTTTAGTATCTCTGTATAGCTTATATTTCACATACATTCAGAAAAGATTTTTTAATGAATTTTGAATTTCATTTTTTTCAACATGTTCACTGAAAATTCGTACTGTTTTCAAGAATTGTTTGTTTAGAAGTCAGATTATGAAAATCTTCAACAGATTTTCACCGGTTTTCAGATGCCTGGAATCATTTTCCGGAAATGAGTTCCGAGCCAGGCCGCCTTCGAACATCTGAAAACCAAAATTTCTTCGAAAAAGGTATTTTTTTTTTTTTTTTTTTTTTTATTGAAAGAATGTCGCGGATGTAAATTCGATTAAAGTTTGGAAAATAATTTTCAAAAATACGCAACGCAAATCTCTCATATAAAAATTTAATGCTTCGTACGGACACGGCCTAATGTGTGTTTCGTTCGTTCTAATTAGGATCACGTGGTCCTCTCGGTCGCGTTCAACATCGAACCACGAATTTCTATTAGCAATCTCGCCAGGCTAGGAAACAATAGCCACGGGCGTTCGTCGAAAGTTCGCACGAACAAAGAACTTAGCTGCCAGTAAATCTTGTTGCAGCTGTCAGGTAAGCTTTGGCCAAATATAGGCCGTGTGTTACGCTTGTGCACCAGGCGTAAATATTATACTAACCGGGACCAGGTCGTTCCGTAATCAAAGCTTAGCCAAAATGGAAAATATCAGAGTTGGTCAATATTGGAGAATATTGTCGAGCAAGCACTGCTTTTTTCCCATCGTTTAAATATTCACAGGTTGTTTTATATCTCGTGATTCTGCTAACGTTACTACTGAGCGTAAATTCTATTGTAAACTGCGGAGTATTGAAAGTGAAAGTTTTCTTAGTTTTTCTAAATTAATTATATCCTCTCTGTACGTAAATAATTACATTATTAACATATACTCTATATACTGACTTGTATCTTTGTCGAATTATTCTTTACATAATCTTCTTTATACCGTTGAATTATTTCGACTTCTAACATTTTTGCTGATGATGTTTCAAAATTCGCTGTGAAGAATTAATATTTTCCTTTCTAAAAAATATTGTTAAAGAATCTCTGAATTAATTACTAAATATTATTATTCACTAATGCTTGGGATTGTAACATAAGAGCACTTATTCGTAAAGATTTTCAAATAAAATTCAAATAGAATAATATTGGAGTAAGGTTTCAACTGTGGCAATCATCGCACACTTGAATCCTCGAAAAATTCAACCATAATAATTCTGCCACTGTTCACGAATAATTTTTAGAAGATCTGCATATATGAATACTCAAATATCTGTTACTTCGCTATATGATAATTCTCATTCGCGTGCTTCGGATTCTGTTGGAGTAATTTTCAAATTCCTAGAACTCGAATATAACAATTGCGGAATGCACGGGGCCGCTCCCTGAATATGCAGAATTTATCTAATAATTCCGAAACCTGTGCGGAACCCCGAGCTACGATAATCACTCGGCTGCGCAGAAACGAACGAAGGGGAATCTTCAGAGACACGTAAAATTCGAATGTGTTAGTCCGCGAGTTGACAGAACTCGATTACCTTCGTAACCCTCCACTTTGTAGACCCCAATTACGATGATCGATGGACCCGTAGAACTCAATTACATCGTTCCCCGAATTACTGAAACTCGATTGCCGTAATGTCTAAATTCCAACCCCTCTCTTTCTCTCTCTCTTTGAAGTCTCGAATTTTCTGTCTCTTTTGAGACACAAAACAAAAATCGACAATTTCACAAACCTTGTCTAAACTTTTTATCAAAGTACTTCGAAAATGAAATCGCTCAACTAATTCTCATTGTAGTAGTGCATCTCGCAAATTTGTTTGTTTTAATTTTTAAACAAGTTTAACGTTACAGCAATCATCACACGTTCGACGAATCTACGAACAATAAATATTTCGTGAATTTTATGTTTTGCGAATGTGGCCTGAGGAGTTTTTTATACTTGTAAAAGCTGATACATTAATACGAAAGTAAATCGTTTTAATTGACTGATATTTAAAAAAAATATCAGACTTCATTTCTATGTTAAGGAATAGTCTGGGAGTTTCATAAGAATTGCAACATTGTCTAGTGAACTGCGTAAATTGCAATACGAACTCTTTTTAATAAAAATAAAATTAATAAGAAACGATAAAGTGCGTGAATAATCTGATAATTTCAAAGAAATTTATTGAAATATTATTCAATTTATATTAATTTTAATATTTTTATTTCTATCTTAATTTACTCGGCACAAGTTTAGGAATAGAGTAGAATTCGAACGATTAATCTCATCTCATCCCGTTTATCTTCCATTATTTTTACAATTTAATGAGAAGAATCGGGACGATTCGGTTTAATACCGGTCGAAAGGAATTTCCATTATCGAGGCGTAGAATACTCGTAAGTAACAGCTACGGATCGGTTCGACGAAGAAAAACTGCCCTTTAAAATGAATATGTATCGTCCGGGGTTTACGATTCGTGAGCGTTTTCCTGGGCGACTTCGTCGATCGTCCGTTTCAGCTTCAACAGGTACGGAGAGCCCGATCGGTCGAGAATAATTCAACGTGCGGACAGTTTTAGCGCCATCGGCGAATTGGAGCAACCGGCCCAACTTCGTGGAATACCTTGTTTCCTACGAAACGATCTCGTATCTATGAGATGCCTTGAAATATCACTGATATAAAGATAATTTATAGGAATTTCTTTTCCTTTTTTTTTTTTTTTTATCACAAGAACGATGGTTCTTGGAGAAAATGTTACAGCAGAGTGAAATTTCTGAGTATTGAAATATCACTGGTATAAAGATAATTTATGGGAATTTTTTTTTTTATCACAGGAAAGATGGTTTTGGAGAAAATGTACAAGAGAGTGAAATTTCTGAGCCTGAGATTGAAATATCTATACTGATGATAAAACTAATTTATAGGAATTTTTTTATCACAATAGAATGGTTTTGTAGAAAGTGTTACAATAGAGTGGAGATTGCTTGGAACATTATATTTATTGATTAAATATCAAGTACAGTGCAGATGCTATTACAAAATCCAGTCACGTGCAATACAGGTGCAATTAAAAAGTAAACACAACGGAGAGAAAAGAATTTTTTTTTTAAATGTAAAATGAGAAATTGTAGTGATACTAATTCAATGTTAATAATTTGTAAAATATTTTTTTTCCTTTAACCTATAAACAATGGTAATTTATTCTGAAGCACATTTAACATCTATTCGTTGCTCTTGTCAAATATAAATCTGTCAATCATAAATTATACTTCTTTATCTTTTGAACATTCCATTTATAAATATCGACAATCCGCTGAAATTTATTAAACTAAACAGAATTCCGTGGAAAATATCAAACTCCTCTCATTGTTCTATTGAAATAACAATTATGCAATCGTGGACACCTGCATAATCTGAGATATTTCCCAGATTTCATCGATGTAAATTATTCGATTTTCGCGGTGAGAGGTCCGAATCGGTGAGAGCGATGTTTCAAACCGAGCTGCGTTTGCGGTTTGTGGAACGATAGATCCGTGGAGGGATGAAATGGTTGTTCTTTTCAAGGCAGAGTGTTCAATGAATTTTGGTGGTTGGTAGTCGAAAGTTCGACCGTGTTGTTGATGAAAGATACAAATACGACATTAAAGTGAAGAGGATCTTCAATGTAAAATATAAGAGATTTTTTTTAATATAATTTAGTATAATTGTTGTACATTTGAGGAGTAAAGGCAATGAAAGTGGAAGCGTCCAAAGAGAATGTTTCTGTAGCATAAAGAGACGAAAGGGAAGTAAACTTCAACGAGATTGAAAGATTCTTTAACGCGTTATCCATTTCACTCAAAAATTTAATCTGATAGATTCAAGTGTAAAGAATCAGAAAATCTGATTTATGAACGGGTAAGCCAGAGAGGGCATAACGCAGATTTAATAAAGATCCTTCTCAATTTCAGTTTTGAAAAGTCGGTTTGAGGATGCGAGAGCGAGGAATTCACAGTTCAGAATTTAATCACGAAATTCGTGGATTAGATAAAATTTAAAATCTCTGAAAACTCAGTTCTAGCAGAAAGATGCCTAAAATTCCCAGAAATTAAAGACATTAATTGCTTCGATCGAGAAGACTCGATCGTTGGACCACCGAAGCTCGTTCAACCCTCTTGGTGTGAGAATATTCTTCCACGTATCTCCTGTCGTTCGAATGAGAAGACGCAGTTTCCCTTCGCGAAACAGTCCCGAACTTTCGCCGTAAAAATCGAAAATCGAACGACTCGCCTCGGTGGAAACGGAGAAATATCCGGGGAGAGGAGGGGGATTCCCCTCGAACTTTCGGACAATGCGAGCCGAATATTACGGCTGTTTCCGGCGGCGACTTCGCCGTCGGGGTGATTATTATCGCGAACGAACGCTTCTCGAGGAATTGTTTGCCCACCGTCCCTCTCCTCCCCCTCTTCCTTTTCTCACTCCCTCCCTTTCCCCTCGTCCCCTCGTCCCTTCTTCCCGGTTAAAATGGTGGCGCTTTTATTTCGACGTGGAAAGTCACCCTCGGGGAAATAACAGTCGACGAGGCGAGACGAGGTTGATTTACAGTGGAAAATTCAGCAAACGGGAAAGCCGAGAGAGAGAGAGAGAGTCAGTGTTGGAGAGAAGCAGGCTTGGGTCAAATCGATGGCTTTCGATCGAGTCGTTCGCTTCGTCAGCGAGATGGAACGCTCATTATGTCACCTCGAGACACCGGTGGTGATGTAAGAAGAGAGCAGAGGGTTCGCTAACAGCGAGTAGATCTCTCTCGAAACGATAATAAATTGTAATTGGAACTTCTCTTTTTTTCCTTGTAATATTTTTTTTTCTTTCTTCTCCCTTTTTTTATAGTATATCTTTATTGTTCTTTATAATATATAATAATATCTCGCGTGATTCGCAAAGTAATGAATTGGCTTTGTACGTTCGTTTAATTTCAGGATTTTCGTTGATTAATATCGGAATTTCCGTGTGATTCCTGTGCGTTTGTTTGTTTCGCCTATGCAATTCGATCGATTTCCTGCTGGCGAGAAGTTAGATTGGAGATGAGTCTTGGTCGGTTGTTAGCGATTACGAAACTACGTTTTAATCGATCATCGAAGTTAGATCGAGAAGGAATTTGATCGATCTGTGTTTTGTTGATCGAGTCCGATCATTTCAAATATCGAAGCATCGAGTAAAATTTCGAATTCTTATTTATTTCACTGATCATGTCGGCAGAATAGATTGTTAAAGCGTCGCGATTCACTGCGTTAAGAATTTCAATCGATCACATTAATTACAGAGTTTAACAAAAATTTCAGTCGTACGATCCATCAACGATTTTATATTTCCGATATTATTAGACCTTCGAAATAATTCAATCATTATTTTCGAAGTAATCGACAGTCCCGAAAATTTCCAAATTTTGAAGCTAAAATGAGCGTTCCTTTTTTATTCTAGGAGAGAGAAACCAATTCAAGCAAAACAAGTCGGAAACGTCAGTTGCATCGGCTATTCTTTGATACATAGCACCGCATTGTGGCGTGTTCGGATTAATTACTTGGTTACGCGATTAATTAATCCGTTTCAAGCCCCTTTGTTTTCCTATCGTGTCCGTTGGTTTTGTCGGGCCAGAGGCTCTGCCTCCTCCACCTCCTTCGTTTCCCTGCCATTTTTCGATAAACAACCAGTCGAATCGATGAAAAATATTTATGCCGATTAAACGAGAGATATCTCTCGTGTTCCACCTCTCGAAACAGATGTCTTCTTCCCTGCGGAGCTGGAGGTTTTCAACCGCGAGGCGAATTTCACGATCTCGAAAGGGAGGAATCGCGGTTAGGAAAATGGAATTTTATAGCATTTGACGGTGCAACAGAGAGATTGAACACGGTTCAAACTTTCCTCGATTTCTGCGAAAGTACAAACTAAATGGAATTTCCGTTAGAATTTTTTGGCGAGTTGATGGTGAAAAGAATATCAAGAAAATCCTTAAAATTGAGGACATTATATAGATATTATAGCGTTACAATTATTAACCCTAGGACTGCCAAAGTGGTCAAAATGTCCATAAATATAATTTTTCAGAATATAATTCTGCAGATTTACAATTGTTGTTGTATTTTGAGTAATTTTTATAAAATACTATAACAGTAAAAGTGGTCAAAATGGCCAATTTATAATTTTTTTCAGAATATAATTCTTCAGATTTACAACGTTGTATTTTTAGTAACTTGGATAATTTTTATAAAATATTACAGCTAATACTAAAAATATTATAACTAATAACACTGGAATTACCAAAGTGGTCAAAATGACCAACTTATAATTTTTTTCACAATATAATTCTACAGGTTTACAACGTTGCCTTTTTTTCTTGTATTACAAATTTTAGCTATTCATTTTGCACTTTAATTTCTCCGATACGATCTTTATGCTTTGATCGTTGGTGGCTCTAGTGTTAATTAAATTAATTTTGGACAAATTTGTCAAGCAACGTTTACATGAATTTTCTCACACACTTAATACTTTATAGGGTTTGCTTTACGTATTAAAATGACGAACTTGCTTCCGATGTCGTTTCTCGTGTAACATCAGTTTGATAAAAGGATTTGAAACAGTATGAAATATAGAGATGAAAAGAATTTGTATAGCAACTGTATAATAAAATTCATTATTAATAATTTAATTCATAAATTAATTCATAAATAAAATTCATTATTAATAATTTAATTCATAAAATTCATTATTAATAAAATTCACGTTATTAATAATTTATACATAAAATAAAATTCACGTAATTATAGAATTATAATTATAGAATTCGAGAGGAACGAATCAAAACTGAAAGAGTATACTTATACTGTGAAGATAAACCTACTTATTTTCTTACAAGTTAGACATTTATACAGGATGAGCCAAAAATCACTTTCAACTAAGATAAATCCGTAATATTTTTTATTATATTTTTAAAAATCATATTTGAACTTAAGTTTAATTTAAAATTAATGAAATTAGTTTTTTCTTATATTTTGATACTTTATTTAGAAAAATAATAATAATAATAAGTGGGAAGAAACTTTTGGCCCACTCTTTACTACAAACTTGCCATTCATACTATTATTTACACGCTCACTCACATTTATACAAACAAATTACTCCGATTTATTGCTACCAGTCATTCTGACGAGAAAGATTAAAAAAAAAAAA